>CM033473.1:168585001-168838190 GCA_019447015.1 Hymenochirus boettgeri | reverse complement strand
ATTTTCAAGGATTATCGAACGTTCAAAAAAAATTGTCAGAAAAACAAAAAGTTTAGATAATTAAATAAAATAGGACGGATCATTCGGATTTTGGAATTGAGGGGTTCCGCGTTGGATCCAGGTCCGAGTCGGACCCGGATCCTATCTCTATTTAACAGTATAACAGTTAATGGGCATGTCCGCCCCAACAAGAAATTTACACACCACCAACCCTGAAACATAATTTTCACACTGCTCTCAAGCAGTTATGTCTGCTGCTCCCCTCATGCTGCACAAGCTCAGAGAGCTTTCACACATGCTTAGAAGTACACTCTCTAGTCATTGGCCCTGACAACATTCTTCACGCGTACTATTTCTACCAGAAAGAGCCAGGAGATCCAACACAGGGGTTTTGAATATCAGGCTGAATAATTGTTTGAAAAAGCACTTGAGAACAGTGTGACTATTACAGTTACAGTAGGGGTATTACAGTTTCTATTTGTGGAAAATTCACGTGGACATGCCCTTAAAGGATAAATACAGTCAAAAAACAAAGTTTAAATAGAAGCTGTATCCCTAACTAACCTTTTTCTGTTTTTTTTTTTAGGTCTCTCCAGAGCCTACCTGTGGCCTTGTATCTTGGATACAGTGTGCTGTGAGGTAAGCTCCGCCCCCCCGAGACCTGTTGGACCTCGTTCCTGGCTGTGTCCAAAGATCCAGTGCCTGTTCCCTCTGTGTGAGCATGCGAGTGACGTCATGTTGCATGCGCGGGTGGCGCACGCTAGTACAGAGGGAACAGGCACTGGATCTTTGGACATAGCCAGGAATGAGGTCCAACAGGTCTCTGTGGGGCAGAGCTTACCTGACAGCACACTGTATCCAAGATGGCCAGCACTTTACAAAGCCACAGGTAGGCTCTGGAGGGACCTAAAAAAATAAATAAAAAAAAAACGGAAAAAGGTTAGTTAGGGATACAGCTTCTATTTAAACTTTATTTGTTTTTTGACTGTACTTATCCTTTAAAAGTATAGAATTTCCAACTTTTTCAACCACTAGCTTTTTAACTAATATTTTTGCTAATGGCTTGCAAAGTCAATGTAAATAATTTGTAAATGATTTGATGCCACTTTAATAATATATAAAAGATTTCTATATTGTGTGTTCTACGGATATCATTTTGCTGGATCACGTACCAACCAACAAACAATTACAATTGTTCTCCCCCTTCCTATTGAACAGAGCAGCCTGTTTGGTGGCCAATGATCCATTTAGGCAACAATTATCTAGCATCTGTATGCATTCAAGTAATTGGGAGTGTTCCAATTTAGATGGTAACATATATTCAAAAAGATAACTTTGCATTTCACGTTATAATACTTTAACATCTACAATAAAGAAATGCAATTTAAATGTTTGATGTTTCTACATTTCTACTCATAATCTGCACAATATACAAATTTTACATAGACAAATCCATTAATTAATCACATATCCCTACAAGTTTTGCTAAAAAGATAGTGTCCAGTAAAAAAAAATAAAGAAAAAAAAATTGCCCTTAGCAATTTTGTCTGATGATTCTGCACTTTTGTTTCTAATGAATTAAAACAAAAAGGTTTGACATGAATGAAATATCCATTTATCTTTGATTCATGCAGCTACTCCTATGTTAAGAAAATGCTGGATGAATAATTAGAAACCAAAATGGATGGCATTGAGTGAATGTTTGGAAAGAGCTTACCCTGCTCTGTGTTTGAGTTTTTTATCTAGGATACCATCTCTGGAAACAAGTTTATTAAAAACTAAAATTCCAATTACCATGTTGACCTGCATAAAAAGATAGGAATAATTTTAATATGGCAAATCATATAATTATTATGCTCTAAATATTGCACTTGATTTAATTTCACAAGCATTTAAAATGATAAACAAGTACTTTATGACAGTTTTTAAAACCCCATATACATTGGCAGTTTCTTTGTGATTTACTACCACCATAACTTAATTATTATTTCCATCCTCCCCAAAATAAAACATTTATCAAATTCTGAATTTGTGTTGAATTTCAGAATTCAACACAAATTCATCAAAACAAATTCTGTTCTGACCAGAACACAAATTAAGTTCTGACCAGAAAAATATTAATTTGGTTTTACCATTAACAGATATATACTAAGGTAGGGAAAAAAAACCTTAACACTGAAAGGTAACACAAAGTAGTGTCTACAGATAAGTTTAAATAATTATTTCTTATTTTCAAATATCTACTATTCTGCAATTACATTTAGTATCAAACTAAACACTAGTTTAGATGTTTGTCAATAAAATGTTTGCTATAAAGAAACCAAAGATAGGGACAGTCAGGAAGCCAACATCATATGGAAATGTTTTTTTTTACCTGTAACATCCACTTCCACATTCCACTGTACACTCATTGAAACACAGGAGTACAGATGACGAAGAATTTTTTTTTATTTTTTAAATGCTCCCATTTTTATTTTGCAAGTGCAACAAAATAACAGCACAATGTTTTGGCTTGACTATGTCGGTTGTCCTTTACTTCAATGTTTGTACAGCCAGGAAGCTACAACCGAAATCAGCACCAAAAATAAATACCGCCCTTGGATTAAATGGGGCAAAAATATTCTGTGTCAGAATCTTTCTACTTCAAAGGGAACATTCCTTTGAAAATTAAATTTATCGCAAATCTCAATTTCAGTGGTTCCGGTTTAAACTATTCAGCTTGTGAACTGAAACATAGAGATGGCCGGTTCGCGGACCCGAACCCGGATCCGCCACGGATTTCTCCCGTCCGCGAACGGCGGATTATTCCGGACTTTCCGGACTTCCGAACTGCGGATTTTTTTTTTTACGAAAATTTTCGAGTAATTACGAGTATCTCCGTAATTACGAGGCTCTACGATACTTTCGGGATACGGAAAAACCGAATATCCTCGTAATTACGAGGATTCACGTAATTACGAAGATTCACGTAATTACGAGTATTCTCGTAATTACGAGAATACTCGTAAAAACGAGTAATTTGTGTAAATTTTCAAGACGGAGCAAGCCACGTGATCCAAATTAGCCAATGGCAGCTATCATAGTTACAGAAAGCCTCGTTTTTTTACGGAAATCTTCGTTTTTACGGGAATCCTCGTATTTTCGAAAAATACCGTTTTTTTAAAGTCACGCTAGCGGACTGTACTTTTTAGGTATTGTTGGCATTTATACGTGCTTCTAAGGCCATTACCCAGGTCCCTGAGTGGTTAAGTATACGTTACCAAGGCTATTTAGACCACTTTTAATGCGGATTTTGCCGAACTTTCATTTTAATACGTTTTAACGGGTCCGCTCGCGGATTTTCGAATTTTCTGATTTTTTCGAAAATCCGCGGATCCTCGCGCGGACCGGATTTTTCGAAGTTCGGACATCTCTACTGAAACATGACTAACTCATTCAGTTATAGGGTTTTGCTATTTTGGTTTCTGAAGTAATCTTTGCTTGAAAGAAGTGTTAGGATACATTTCTATTTTAGGGATACTTTTATATATATTCATTATGCAAATTTATTACTTTTGCAGTAATACTAAGCATGCAACTGATACCAGCTTTAATTACATTTTCTCATTGTTACTTATCATATTCACAAGGGTTATTCAGCTCTTAGCTACAATATGTAGCAACTAACTGAATTACAATGCACTGTGTGGGCTTTTCTCTAGTATATCCTCAACATTGCTCAAAGCTCTTTTATGGAAATCTTTTTTTTTTTTAAGCGATACTTAAAATGTAAGTCATATTTAGAAATATTTAATTGATAACTTATAGGACACAGATTATATGTAATCCCACCAGGTTTTTTTTTCTTCAAATTGTAACATGTCTGAAAAGGACTACTAAAAAAAACAAACATTTCCTGATTTTTCTTTTTTTTTTTTTTTTAAAGGTTTGATCAAACATTTTAGGGAAATTTTTTCAGAGCCAGAATCACCAGCTGATGATAAATAACTTGCAATGGCTGTGTGGGTTTCTTTTGCGATACCCACATAGCGCCGCAAGTAAAGGTTTTAAGTCACGCTAACCGATATTGAATTGGTTATTATGATTTTAGCCCCCTTTCACATTGCTCTGTGAAAAGGGCGGTATATGTTATCTTTTGATAATGCCCATAATCATATTTAAAGGGTTGTGTGATTTGCTATTTTTACCAATTTCCTGTATGAAACATAGTTGAAAAGTCACTGTTTGGTGCTGCCCAGCATTGCAGGGATTAGATCAATGTATTGTTTGCCATAATTATTGTGAGCATTTACAATGCTTTTAATTTTGTAATTTAAAATTTGGAAGACCTTTCTAACATTGTTAGTTATAGGGATGATACAGTGGTTTGCATAAGTATTCGGCCCCCTTGAAGGTTTCCACATTTTGTCACATTACTGCCACATACATGAATCAATTTTATTGGAATTCCACGTGAAAGACCAATAAAAAGTGGTGTACAATACTTTTTCAAACCACTGTATTTGAAAAATATTTTTAATGTTATTTATATTTCTATAAATATATTTCTCTTGCACAAAGATTGATAAACATATCTAACTGTTGCAGAATAATCCATGAATACCCAATATAAAACATACTTAGCAACTCTTAATTTAATGTCATTCTGAATCTCCCTTTCACTTTATTTATCCAATCTAATCTAAAATCCAACATAAAAAAAGATATTTTTTTGTCATATTGGCATGGAAGTTAACAATTTTTATTTATTTTACCAAAACAACAGCTGCTGCAGGTCCAACAAAAGCATATAGCAGTCCTCCTTCAAGTGATAGCCAACAGCTGGAATGGGAATTTATAAAGACATTGTCAGCAAAGATTATGGTTTTTTTAACTGATGAAAAGAAAAAATATCATAGAGTTTTCTTTCAAATCATGCAGCAGAAGAAGAGTACTTATATACAACATTAAGTCAATTACCACCAAGATCGGTAAATTGCAAATTCAATGACAATGTAGCAGTTTTTGAAATGAACACTGTTGAAGTTCAAAATTGAAGACAATAGCGAAATGATTGCTTTATCTCTGCTAATCATTCAAATAGACTTTTCAAGATTAGTTCAGTATAAAATTCAGACATAGCATAATAGTGACACGTATTTTCAACAAAGCACATTTCTACTGACCTAGGATATTTTTATATAAAATATTTAGTTTAATCATGTTTTCTGATTTCTGGAACTCAATTTCTGGGTTCAAGATTTTGAACCATACTTCTTAACATCCACTGACAGTCTTAAGTGCAATATACTATACAATTCTATAATTACCATATATACTTGAGTATAAACCGAGGTTTTCAGGCTTTAAATCACTCACTTAGTCAGCAATCCGGCTGACGCTCGTTCCGCATCCACTGATCTGCCGGCTGGCATCACTACTCGGTGCCTGTCTCACTTCCCGAAGATGAGTAGTGATGTCAGGCGGCAGTTCAGTGGATGTAGAGCGAGTGGCAGACAGATTTCTGACTAAGAGAGTCATTGACCCAGGCAAGTTAACACTTCCTCTCCTCCACTGCACTGGGGGGGCTGCAGTGCTTGCCACTGCAGATGTTTGGAAACTAGAACTCCCAGCAACTAAAGTATGCTGGGAGTTGTAATTTCCAAACATCTGGAGTGCAAAGGAATTGGGGGTTACTGTATGGGATTACTGTCAAACAATACAGAGTCAGGTGGATGGTGTTTATTGTTAAAAAGATTGCCTTCTGATTCTGTATTGTTGTTACAGTAATAGCCATACTGGATTTGGCTATTACTATATGGGACTACTTTATTGAAATTCTGCCGTCCATGTAAAGGGCAACTAAAGCCTCAAAACAATACAGAATTAGAAGGCCGTAGTAGTCATAATTTCTACCCCCAATTTATACTCGAGTCAATCAGTTTTTACTAATTTTTCAGGTAAAAGTAGGTACCTCAGTTTATACTCAGATCAACTTATATTCGAGTATACACACACATATATTTTCCATTTTAAGGTGTTATTTCAACCCTACCGAAGAGTAAATTGGAAAAAGATTGTAACTTACTAATGGGGAGTTCCATATCCCTTAGCTTTTGTGAAACCCATTGATATAGCCACTACCAATGCTGGAAGACCTATTAAAAATATAAAAACAAGCTGATGTAAATTAGCGGTCAGTGACATTTAAATAACACATTATTGAAATAAGAAATCTCCCACGTTGAATTATTGAAATCTCCCACAGATTTGCATGTGTGTATTGGGTGGCATATTATAAAAGCATGAATTTCATAATAAAAAGATAATTTTTAAAATACATCTGTACTGTTTAGAAAACTGCACAGGCTCACTGCTTTGTATTACCTGGAATAGGAAAACTTTTTATGTTTTTGTATGCTTAATAAACATGCAAAACTCGACTTAAAAATGCATTCTTAATTTCATGTCACACTTTCCTAGCAGAGCAAAATATGAACCTTGCAATTTCTAATGTTGATACACTTGACTTAAAATAATTTCAAATGTTTTCTGTATAGAATAATTAAAGCTGAGGTCTATGTTCCAAATATAAGAGAACACGGTTTTATATTGTAACTAAAAGGTCACACGCAAAGCATTTTTGGATATTAAATGTGTTTCCTGTTAGATATTTATCCTCTAATTTGATACCATTTAAATAAAAATGCATGCATATGGTAGGACAAATGATAAGGCCAAAAAAAGTATAGAAATTTTAAAAGAAAATAAACCACCAAGAATATTAACAACCATGGCTTTTTATACTTCAGCTATTTCATATCCTCTATTCTATTGAATTTTCTTAATATTACACTTAAGTTTTAACTCCAATCACAAAGTTTTTTATATTGGCATTAGAGAGGCATTTTCCAAGAAAGAGCTTTAAAGGAGTAGTTTCACACAAAAGTGAACTATTCAGGTCCTTCCTCCCGGTCTTCAATCACTGGCTTTAAGGAATAGTTACTTTTTGTGTGAACTATTCCTTTAAGGAAACAGTATTAAGGGTATAAAGCCTTATATGTTTTTTTTTTGTTGTTTTTTTTTAAAATCAATTTCCTATGCAGCCACACGAATTCAACAATACCGGTATGTTGTATTTTAACAACATCAGAACCCTTTGTCTATTACACATTGATGCTCTTGGAGGGGAGAAGCAGGTCACACATTTTCCTCTTTGTTCCTAGTTTTCCCTTTTAAACAGTATAAAATCTCCATGTAATTATCTATTACTATAACCATTTAATGGATCATCATTGGTTCAGATGAAGATACGTGCAGTGTTTCTTTCTTCCTGTACTTTTCTTCTGATCTGATCTGAAACTCATAGTATATTGTAACCTATGAAGTCTGAATTAGGTATTTAATTGTTTTATCGTCTTTACAACCCTTTATCTGTGTGCTAAATCGTCAAATGCAATACATGAGAACTCTATAACATACAAGGTGGCAAAATAACAAGCTAATACCTAGGGCCCTTGTTGGAATTTTTAAGTATCCACATCCAGAACTCTCAGGTTTCACTAACACGATTCAAGATGCCAGTACTCGTGTGCAAAAGAAACTGTGGTGTCCTATGACATGACATCCCTCTTCACCCGTATACCCACCATGGAGGCTGTTAAAATGATGAAAAACTGTGCCAAGAGGACACCCTTTCCAGCAGAACAAAACTTAATTAAAGGATAAGTTCTACAACACTAAACCATGATATGGCTAAGGGACTCCAGTTTCATCATTCGTGGAAAACCTTTACATGTAGGAAGTGGAAACACATGCTCTTAATACATTCAAGGGAATGCCACGAGCCACTAGTCAGATAAACGGATGACACCAGGGTTAAAACAATTACAACACTTCACAGAACACTTGGTGCTGTGGACTCAACATCATGAGGTTTCCAGAATTTATTGTAATTCAATCAAGACGATTTCTGGTTTACCAAGATCATATTTTTTCTTTTCACCACGATACAGGACTTAACAAAATGATACGGCAATGTGCACTGGATGGCATCGCCGTATTCTTCATGCAAAAAGATAAGATACTACGCAGCACATCGCACAGCGATACTTTTCACCTGTAAAACAATAGCCATTATAAATGACAAATAATGATCTTTGCTGCGGCAAACTACAAAATTATCCTTTATAATATGCCCCAAGGAGTATACTTCTAAATTTACAGCCCAGTTATGAGAGTTATTTAACTATGTTTCTGCTATACCCATTACAATCATTCTTTTCAGTCAAAGCTATTATCTCAAATTCTCCCCATTTCTTCAGCCATGCTTCTCGCATTTGTAAACATACATTTTAGATAATTTCTTGTAATTTATTTATGCATTTTAATACATTTTTAACGATAAGAACCAAAACATTTGGGAAAAAAATTATCCTTTCTACAATAACATGTCCAGTACATTCTGGGTATTCTTTTGAGTATTTAAATCCATTTGTTTGCAACCCAACTCAAAGTTTTTGTTAAAAATATTTTTTTCCAGAAGATTCCTTTTTGAGGAATTTATGTTCCAGACATACTATCCTCAACACTTTCATATTATATTGCCATATTTAAAACTTTGCTGACTCAAGTCCAAAAAGTAACCTTTCTTTTAAAATTTTATTGATCAGAGGATATCCCGAAAATGTATTGTTCACATATATATATTCTTAAAACCATGCCCACCAGAACCTTTTACATGCATAGATAAATGCTGAAATAGGAAGAATTCCCAGGTGAGGAAATCTCGATCGAGGTGTGGTCAACTTTTGGAAAGCATTCAAAGACAACAAGAACACTACACGGGTTATTCAATAAAAATTCTTATCGTTTAAAATGGTGCTAATTTTTCCCCAGCCAATCAGATATAGCTTACAAATGTTAAATAAGATTTGATTGGTTGGGGCAAAATTGCATCATTTTAAACGATAAGACTTTTATTGAATCTCCCTAATAATGCAAAATGAATAGTTATAAGTTCTCATAGTATTATAAGCTGGAGCATTCTATATTTATACATCTATATAATCCACACAATCTTAAACCAATGCTGTAGATGTAAAAATGGTGTGGGTACATTATTTAATATATTTTGGACATGTCCCTTAATTTGAGCAATTAGAAGTTGGTCCAAGATCTGGTGACCAAGGTGATGGGTCGTCGGGTAGGATTCACCCTCCCTCAGATTCTTTTTTATTGCTTCAAATCCAGAAATTGCAACAAAACGAGAGCTGTTATAACATTCTTTTGCTGTAGCTAGGTGTGTAATACCTAGAAAACAATCAGTAACACCAAACTTATATCATTGATACAAGAGTTAAGGAAAGTCTTACAGTATATCTAGGTGTAATACAGAGAAATTAGAAAGAATTATGGGCCAGTGGGAATCATATATGAGGTCCCAGGAAAGTAGAAAATACTTAAACACAGCAATATTAATGCAGTGGAACCCCCCCTTTCCTTCGTTCCCCTAACTTATTTTGGTCCTTAACAGAGTTAGCATGCCAATTGATGATAGTAGATTGAACCCGTGAAGTGAGCTTTTATGCATTTTTATTTTGTTAAAGGGCTCCTGCTGCTCCCTGTGGTTGTCTTCTTCTGAAGTCCACTAAACAGGATAGGAGCCTCTCTGAGTGTAATCTGTATCTGCCCACTACCCTGTCCTTTCTAGAGCACTCTGGCATGGCAGGGCAACTCTACACTCTCCCGCTCTGGATCCCTTGTGCTGAATGGTTCTTTAGGGATTTTTTCTGTACTGTAGGTGACATCCAACCCTAAACGCTTTTCTGGAAAATATTCCAGAAATAGACTTCCCCGCCTCATTCCTAAGCTTCCCATAGCCAGCGCTATTGTCTATGATTGGCTGACTGTCACGAACGCCAGTTCATGGGTACGTGATCTGACCAATCAATCGGTAAAAGCTGCCACCACTGTGCCTTTTTCATCTCACTCTCACTACTATGCCACCCTTTTCTGGCAGCTAAACCTACACATTCACTCCAGCACTAACTGGTCAATTAGCATCAGTCCTTCACAAGCAGTCACAGAGTTTAAGTAGCATTTACACAAGCAAGCACTCCATCCAACATCCAAACACATACAAACTTATAAGAGGCTAACTGAGTTCTTTTAGAGGTAGAGAGACAACAACTTATAAAATTTTAGCTTTAATATTCCAAAAGGTGACGTGCAAATATATCCCAAAATAAAAGAAAATGGTGTTACAAATAAATGACTACATAGGTACAACAGTTATACAAATAAAAAGGATAAACTATTCAAGCACCCTTCTCTTACTATAAAAGTCCTGTGTCTTGGAAAGAAGGAAACATCGGGTCTATAACAATTTAGCGCATGTCTCTCAGTATGAATAAATTTATAGGGGCTATAAGATTTTAAACCCCTTGTTGAACCACCCCCTCCGGGCATGCATTAGGTTTGGGAGTGTCTAGGAATGTCCGATTTATGGACTAGCCAAAAGTATTCATTCCCCTCAGTTAGGCAGATTCCATATAAATTAGATATGTACATTATACTGATATGACCACATATTCCTCTCTGTATTAATTTCATTCCTACAATACCAAACTTGACTGTGTGTAATACATATTTCCCAAGATATTAATAACCTTCCCTTCTCTTGGCAGGAATAATGTCTCCATGTTGGGGATAATTTTAATGGGCCTACCTTCCATTCACAAATATAATATTGGTTTCCATATCACATTCCCATACACAAATATATTTATTTTATACAAATGGTTGCCCTTAAAGTGACCTCAATGTATCCACCAGACCCCTAGTCTGTAGAGATTCCAATACACGGTTTCGGCCACATTGTCTGGAAAAAAGTTCTGGCTTGTGCGTCACTAATCCTAATATCAACAATAGGGTTGTTTCCAGGTGGAATGGCATTTTTATTGGTCTTTGCA
Organism: Hymenochirus boettgeri; assembly: GCA_019447015.1. Classification (NCBI taxonomy): domain Eukaryota; kingdom Metazoa; phylum Chordata; class Amphibia; order Anura; family Pipidae; genus Hymenochirus; species Hymenochirus boettgeri. The sequence continues at coordinate 168,827,238 of CM033473.1, read as the reverse complement.
AAACTAATACCAATAGTTAACCCATCTTGCCAAGTCACTACACACTTTCCTTTCCTGAAATGACTCTCAGCCAATCACAGATGCGTCTGCCGTTCTGGCCCTAGGACAAACTATGATATATCAACGTATTTTAAGAGGTCATTCTTTCTAAAAGATGTTGTAATGAGGGTGAGTTGTCCTTTAATCCTTTAAAAAAGGTCATCAGTGCCTAAGTCACATTAGGTTTACATTTCAAAATTAACATAATAATTAATATACTGTAACTATTGAATAATGGGAACAACCTGTTAAATTACTCATTTTTCGTTCAATTTAGATAATTTCTAATAGGTGTTATATGAGTTTTCTTGGGAAGGTTCTCATTCATCCAGTCATGGTATATCTGTTGTATTCAATTAGATCAACTGGACTTGATGTTTAGTTCTTGAAGACTTTCGCTAGTCGGATTACTAGCGAAACGTCTTCAAGAACTAAACTTCAAGTCCAGTTGATCTATTGAATACACAGATATGTTATATGAGTTATTTTTATTGCTGCATTTGCTCTGGTAACCCTGCACAGCACCCAGCATATATACATATCTTATACAGGTGTGCGGAAGATATCTACTACCTTCTATATTCCAACTTTCAGTGATCTTTGTTAGTAAGCTGTCTCGGTTCTGCCCTTGTTTAAGAGGGGAAAGGCTTATACAATGCATTTAAACTTTTCATATGCCTAGCATTGCAGAAGAAGTAATGAAGAAAATGAAGCGTGAAATACCTTCTGCCATGTGAGGCAGTGTGCACTAAACAGTAAACAGCAGTGTGTTGCCTCTGAAATCTGTCATGACTTTATGCCTGATTTGATTTAAGATTTAAAACTACTTAAAGATCCATCTTTAGTATAAAAACAGTTCAATGGCTTAATGAACCATGGAAGGGGATTACGAACTTGGATTGGCATGTTAAAAAATGCACTTTTAACCTCTTTTTGTGCATATAGCTGTTGGGGTATCTAAAGTGGAAAAATACATTTTTTCGTGCTGCTGATAAATAATGTATATTAATTGCAACCTTGACTCTTCCCTTTTCATTGTCCACTGGCTGCAACATTCTAGGAATATCCCTTCGATTTACCACGTTGGAGGAAGAGGCACTGCAATGTCAACATTTTCCCAACATTCACACAGAAAATAACTATGGCTTGCATGCACAGGCTGTCTACTCTTGCAGTAGAGGGATAGTAATATCACATATGATTAAGTGTTCCTTTCAGTAGTAATGTGTAGCATCTACCAAAAAGTCAACAATTGCTTACTTTAATTAAATATGTACTAATGGAGTTTTAGTTGTATATGACTGATTATTATTTTGCACTTGAAATAAAATCTTTTGTTATATCTTGATAAAACAAAAGATTTTCCATCCCTCAAGATCTTGTTCTTGTAAATTATTTTTTAATTAGGTGTGTGTGGGGGGGGTGGGGGTGGGGTGGTGGGGGTGGGAATAGGTATAAAAAGGCAACTAATTAATTGCGATCTGTTGTTCATTATGACAGTGTGCTATTTCATGTCTGCCCCCCATCCAACTATTTAAGCGGATAAGTGGTTAATATAACCAGGACTTTTGAAAATAGCTTGCTCATACCTTTCAACAGGCATATGAACAATTTAGCTGCTTTATATCCAATTATATAGGTTTTCAAAGTTTCACTTCCTTGTCAGCATGGTCTCTCTTTTATGCTGTTTCTGTCACAGTATGTTTTATTATTTACAGCAGATGTACAAAAGTAAACTATTCCATTCCTGGATGTAAGTTGAACATAACATAGTGACAACAGAGTTGAGACCAATGTGTCAGAAAGGTGGTAGATAGAAATACTTGTTGCGGTATCAAGTTGCCATCCCCAGCCACACATTGAGAGGTGTACTGTTGGCCAATTTGCAAGAATTAGATGTAATTGCTTGACAGAAGGAGCGTGTGGGAAAGCGCTATGGATCTAAGTAGAGATTCATAGAGAGAAGATATAGGTCAAATGACATATGGAAGCATACCTTACTATAAAAAAACTGGATAGGAGAAATCTATTGGGAAGAAAAATTCGAAAGTGAGAACAAACTAAGAAACATGAATTATATATTAAATTATTATAAACTAAAAAGGGGAATAAATGGTATTGAGAAAGGGTCCTTGCTAGCAGACACTATCACCCAGATTATGCTGAAATGATAAGAAAATATAAGACAGGAATTGGTTATCTAATCTGGTTTACTACAAATGTGAGCAACAAATTGCAAAATGTTTGAGTGAGACAAAGGATAAGAACATATAAATCGGAGTAGACACAGAAAAAATACAAGATACAAGGTTACATACTGTAATATCAAAAAGGTTGTATACATGATCACCTGCACAATTGCATGAAACAGTAAATAGGGCATACAGTACGTTCTCTTAAGGAACATTGGGTACATGCATGGTCCAGCGATGGAGAAGGTAAGAACTGAATCTAGGGGTGATGATATTTTGATCTAATTAATAAGCAGGAAGCTTATGTTGATTGAAGAACCAATCGAATTTCCCACCTTTTACCACTGATCAGATTTTAGTTGCTTACGATGGGGATTAGAAGATGGAGTCAATGGAATTTTTTTCCCACCTGACCCGATATTGTCTTTTTTATAAGCTCATTATTGTTAAGTAGTTGATCTGAAAACCACTGCCGATATTTCAGCCAATATAATCAATTCATCAATCAGTCGAAATTTCTGTGCCACGTTTGGCCTGCTTCAGGATTGCAACAATCTTTTTGATTTTCTCTGCCTATGGACTCCTGGGAGAGAGAAATTTTCTGATTTTAGGCTTGTTGTTTATTATAAATAATAAATCATTTTTGGGGCTGGATTATGATGTGGCTGATTATGCGGCATCTGCCCCGACCCAGCAGTTGGACACTGTGGCAGGCACAAGCCAGCAGCGAGGGGGTGTGCAGTAGTGCTGGTTATGTCATAATTTACAGTGTCACAGGAAGCACTATCCTTTCTACTGCTGTATGTTTGAATACATTGCAGCTAAATGCATTATTCTAGAGTCATTTTAAAGGTAGGAGTGTGATATTTGTACTTACCGTTTGAACTTTCTGTGTCCAGATTGTAAATGGCTTGCTTCAAGTATTATCAAGATGCTATGGTTTGAATTGGTAAAAAATTGGTAATGAAGGGTAAGCACTCCTTGTTTGCTCCGTGCACGTGTGCCCTCGCCGCGCAGGGTTGTTGACGTCAAAGGGCGCATGTGCACATGATGTCATTGTGCTGTGCTTACACGTCACTCATTGTTGGAACACTGCATGGATGCCTCAGTTCGCATTCTAGTAGATACATGAATGCATCAGCTCCACTAAAATCTGCTTTGATTAAAGCAAAATTGTGGATTTGTGAAAATCGGATAATGGCCAAAAAAACTAAATACCTAATATAACTTTAAAAGGGGTAGAGCCCTGGACGTAAGTTAGGGAAAGATATGGATTGGTGACATAATGTATTGGTTTTGATCTGCGAGAAAGTTGGGTTCGAATTGTGGACAGTGGAACGATCTGGATGGACTGAGACCTTTGCAGAATGTTTGGCCTTAGAATTTTGTTTTCTGCTTTTTTCTTGTCTTCAGGTTTTCCTGACAATATAGAAGTATTTCTTTGTAAAAAGTATAGCAGGACACAGAACTGAAAAGAAAAAAACCCTTCAAACGAACATGTTCTTCTCCCTCCAAAGTCCAGTCCCATGATGACTCAGCATCAGTATAGCTCAGGAGACCCGGATGTCTTTCCTATGAGTCACAGAAAGGGATTCGGTCTCCCGGGCTGTACTGAACCTTCACAGACACCAGACTTACAGTAGTGACTGGAGAGAGAAGGGATTTCTTCTGTAAGTTCTTGCCCTGCTATTCCCTTTTTACACAGATTTTTTCTGGAATCTTTTATTGTTAAGGTGACAGGCTGTCATGGGGAGGTGCATGGTTTATATTCTTATAAAAAAACTCTTAACTATGTAGTTAAGAGGTTTTTATAAGGATATATTCCACTGCACCTCCCCATTGAAAAAGCGTTATGTAAATATATATATATATATATATTATATATATATATATAGATACAGTATTACACAAAAAAAGCTAATAAGCACAACAGAGACCCTCTGTATTATATGAATCTATATCTGCATTATATTTATATGTCTGTGATGATTGTGTTATTGTGTTTTTTAATTCACAGGGAATTTGCACCATGACAACTGCTTTTCTACATTTTTTTCTTCCTGGCTTCATTTTGTTGGGTACTGACGGAGGCATGGCAGTCGTATATGGCAGTCACAGGGAAAATTAGAACAAGGGTTATACGAAAACGCTTCTCTTTGCCTTGGCTGGGGTAGGTTTAATTTACATAATCATGATATTTTATGTATTGTAAAAGTTGAAGCCCCCAAAGCAAGTATGTTAATTTAAATTCATGAAAACAAAACCACATTCACCGTGAAAGGGACCCAACAATTAAGCTACTTGTATTTATGTTTGTTAATAGAATAAAAAAAGCTTATAAACTATATGTTGAGGCATTAGCGGAACATTATTAAATCAAAGTATTCATTAAATTCATAAAGCAATGAAATCATAAACCATAAAGAATCGTATTCCTGAATAATGCATTACAACTCATTAATGACAAAAGTATTCAACTGCACTTTTTGCCATAATGAGAATACATCTTTCATCCAATAACTATTCTATAACTGTTCAAATAATCCCACGATCCTGTCAAATAAATTCTGAAGTGAAGCTCTCACTGAGGCCAGAAGCTTTTCCCCTTATTTTCTTTTACAAAACAGGACTTATATATTCTGCTAACTAGATCTGTGAGTTCATGTGGTTATATTAAGCTAAATGGGTCTTAAAATGTTGCATTTTTCATGTACATTGACAACCTCTAATAAAATCTAGTTTAACCAGTAAGTATAACAAACAGCTTGTAAGCCTGTCAGGAAATAAGGTCTGACAATATACGTCTCTAAGTCAAAAAAAATCCTTCTACGTGAAATGAATGATAGCCCATAGCACCAATGTCTGTGGGGAATTCTAAATATGGAACTTAATAAATGAATTCTTGTGCCTTCAATTGTCTATTCTTATCTTGTAAAAATGAGGTAAGGGTATAGAAGGGATAGAATAGGGATAAGGGAATTTCTGCAACTGATCATACATGGTCATGATTATATTGGTGCACCTCAAACAAAGTACATTTTAGGCATACTTCTCGTTGTAAGAACTGATACAAAATGTGTTCTTTTATAATACTAATTTGAAAATCTAACTAGCTTGCCTTTTGGCTCCTTTTTTTTGTTTTTTTGGAAATTCTTGTTTTCCTTATTCCCACCCAATGTGTTTTTTCGGTATCCCTCTGTTCATGTTAACAAGGAATTTTATAGATCTGAGAGACAAGATGCAGAATAACTGAGGTGACCTTTGTTGTAGCAAATGTCTCTATTAGTGCCACTCAAATTGATTTTCTCTAATACTTTAAGATTTGTTAAACCCGATCCCAAAATGTATCAATGGAAATAATGTCAGAGACAAACCTTTATAACCATAACAAACAGCTATGCAAACATTGACACTACAAACATTATAGCAAAACATTTCTTAAGCTTTGTTCTTCAACATAGACATCCACAATAAAAATATTTTTATGTAAAATTGCATTTTTATTAATATTTAAAATTTTGTGATAATCAAATGGGGTATTACCCCAGAAACAATACTATGGTACAGAGCTGCTATTGGAGCGTGTGCATTAATAACTGACTTCTCTAATAATATGTAGTGGCAGCATCTATGTATTCTGCAAATTGATAATGAAATCAGCTTGTGAGGTTCTCATTCATCCAGGTCATGGTATATCTGTTGTATTCAGTTAGATCAACTGGACTTAAAGGGCAAGTCCACCCCAAAATGAAAATTTACATACAGGTAAATCACCCCCCAAAACCCTAAACGGTAATAGTTTGAAACCTGAAATATATAGTCTAACCTGAAATCCTGCACAATGTCCTGTTCCCTGTTTCTGCTTCCTGGTTCTTACAGTTAGTGACTGTCAGTTATGGATTTTACAGTTGACATCACAGCCATCACTGAATGTTAATTCCCTGTCTGCCTCTTCTGAGCATGCCCAGGATCAGTACGTTTCTAAATTGCTCAGTTTCCATGAGGCATCCAGAAGCATAGCAGGCATACAGTAATGAATTCATAGGACAAGGTAATATATCAAAATATTTTAAAGAGGCCATTCTTTCTAAAAGATGTTCTTATGAGGGGGTGGAGTTGTAACCTTTAAGTTAGTTCTTTAAGATATTTCGCGATCCGACTGGCTTTCTGATTCTGTTGGCAATTATGTACCCTGGAAAGTCCAAATTAGCATATCACAGTCAGGTGTTAATGACATTATGAATGCAAGGCGTGATTGCATTGTGGCTAAGAGGTGTTATAGGAACGCCCAGGGTAAGACTCAAAACAGCATTGCCTGTCTGCCATGTACAATGGCAAGAACTAAACTTTCAAGTCCAGTTGATCTAACTGAATACAACAGAGATAATAAATCACTTAATATTCAGAAGATTTTAAAAGATACATTTTTATTATTTATTTCAGTTCTGGGACATGTACCCAGCTTTATTCACTGCCCCCCCCCCCAGCAATGGAATGTAAAGTGAAAAGACATATTCATAATCTGTGCGCACACATTTTTAGTAAAACCCCAAGACCATTCAGAATCCTTCCTAAACAACATGGAATAAAATAGTACATGTTATATCTTTGTTTTATTTATTAGAAAATACTGTATTTCATATGGGAAACTAGAGAAATGAATGCAAACACAACAATGCTGTGTGTTGCAATTGCCCTTTTAATTTCACCTGATTCATGTTGTTAAAAGGATGCGTTTTCATGTGCACATTGTTATATCATTGTGTTTTGCTTATCTTTAAGAGCCTAAAAAATATATTAAAAAATAAACCTAGTTGTGAGAGCCCTGAGATAATAGTTACAGGTTTAAATTTATTGTACATTTACAGCCTTTGTTATTCAAAATGGATTCTGTGTACTTGTATTATTTTATGATATTAATCTTTGCCACTGGAGTGCAGGGATAAAATAACTGCATGCTTACTTTACATTTTAGATCTTCAAAAAATGTAACCTAGCACATCAAAGTAATTTATCCACAGCTAAAGAATAACAGCATTTGGGAAAAAAATACTGTTCCATAAAAGATTCATCTCTAGCAGATAGATGACCACATCTGTGCTAATAAATATCATCTGACAGGGTTCCGCTACAAGAACTACATTTGTATCCAATAGATGTTCTGTAAAATGGTAAATAATTCTTCAAACATCTTTAGTGGATATTTAGCTATATAGCATTGGTTAATTTCAGTCTTTATTTAATTAAACAGAAATAAGTGTCCCAGCGAAACAACAAAAACGACCAACAAAATGTTCAAAAGACATGAAGCACTACATTAATCTGTACATTTCTACATTCATTGTGTTTAGTTAGTTTACATTTAAAAGGAAATTAGCAATGTCATCATAATCATAAAACATACTGATAGGTTGTATATCTACAACATAGTATTTTGAGGTTAAATAAAGACATATGTCCATCCAGTCCAACCCATTTAGCAATACCTCATTTCCTGCCTAACTGTTGATCCAGACGAAGGCAAAAAAACCCCCACCACATTTATGAAGGGGAAAAAAAATTCCTTCCTACTCCAAGTGGCAATCAAAATTTCTCTGGATCAACTCTACTCTCAATACCAGTAACTTGCAACATTCCTTGTTTGCAGAAACTCATCCAATTTTTTTTGAAACTGACCAATAACCTGCCATAAACATTGTCCACTGGAAGTACAGTTCCATAGCTTTACCGTTCTCACAGTGAAAAACCCTTTCCGAACTTGAAGTCTAAACCTTTTTTCTTCAAGTCTTAAGGGATGGCCTTGTGTCCTCTGACAGTTCTATTGGTGAACAATGCCCCAGATAGTTTATTGTATGGCCCGTTAATGTATTTATACACAGTAATCCTATCCCCACGCAAGCACCTTTTCTCCAGCTACATAATTGTAACTTTTCCAGTCTCTCTTCATATTCAAGTCCCCCAATCCCCTTTATTAATTTAGTTGCCCTTCTCTGAACCCTTTCCATTTCAAAGATGTCCTTTTTGTACACAGGATGCCAAATTTGCATTTTCCAAATGAGGCATTACCAATGCTTTGTAAAGAGGGAAATAACATTTTCCTCCCTTGAATCCATACCTCTCTTTATACAAGACAATACCATGCTGGCTATGGCTGTTCGCCTGGCACTGCTTGCTTCCTTTAAGTTTTGTAATTCACCAAAACTCCAAGATCCCTTTCCAACGGGATTCATTTAACACAGAGCCATTATAGTATAAGCAGCCCAAGGATTTTTAAGTCCAAAATGCATCACCTTACATTTATCAACATTGAATCTCATCTGCCACTAGCAGCCCAATGTGACAATCTATCTAGATGCCCCTGCACAAAGTTTTGTGTCATCAGCAAACACAGAAACCTTCTCATAATACCCACTTCCAAATCATTAATAAATATATTAATAGAAACGGCCCCAACACAGAACCCTGTGGCACCCCACTTATCACTTTAGTCCATAATGATGAAGCCCCATTTCAGCTACTTTCTGCATCCTATTCATTAACCAATTTTCTATCCTGTACAAATGTGACTCCCCAGACCAACAGACCTCAGCTTATACACTAGTCGCCTATGGGACTGTATCAAAAGCCTTTGCAAAATCCAAGTAAACTACATCTACCTGCATGACAGAGTCTAAAGTTACTTACTACTTCCTCATAAAAGCCAAGCAAGTTAGTTTGACAAGATCTATTCCTCCAAATCAATGCTGGATACTCTAGACATGTTCCCTTATTAAACTTTCCAGGATCTTCCCCACCACTGAAGTTAAACTTACAGGCCTTTTTGAATATAAATACATCTAATAACATCAGACTTTTTCCAATCAGGCACACCACCGGACATGAGGGAATCTGCAAAAATAAGAAACAATGGCCTAATAAAACTTAGCTCCCTAAGTACCCGAGGACGTATTTTATCCGGTCCAGGAGATTTATTAATTAAACCTTATTATCAATCACGCGCCCTTAACACCTGCTGTGATATGCTAATTGGGATTTTCCAGGGTACATATTGCCACAGATTCTTGTATAAGTCATTCAGAATTGAGAAAGCCAGTCGGATACTAGCGAAACGTCTTCAAGAACTAAACTTCAAGTCCAGTTGAGCTAATTGAATCAACAAATATTAACCTTATTTAGTTCTTTCTGTACCATATCCTCGGTTAACCGAAGTGCACTTAAATCTTTTATACCATTATTGCTACTTACTCTGATATCGCACTTAAATCTTTTATACCATTATTGCTACTTTACTCTGATATCTGTACTTGGATCTTCTATAGTGATACAGAGGGGAAAAAATATTCAAGACATTTGCTTTATCGCCATCCTCCGTAACTAACTTATCCCCATTAATTAATGGTGCCACATTCTCAGTCCCCATCTTCTACTATTATCTTAAAAAAATTTTAGGCTTAGTGATGCTAGTTCAGCTATCCTAACTTCATTATTAATTTTAGCTAGTTTGATTGCTTTCTTTCACTCCTTGTTACAGTTTTTATAATCAATAAAGGCCCTTTCCGTTCCCTCGGCCTTAAAGGTTTTAAATGCCTTTTTCTTCCTTTCCATTTGCCTCTTTACATCAGATTCAGCCACATGTGCACAGATTTATTTTTTTTCATTTATTTCCAAGGTTATAAATTTAGATTTGAACTGGCTTATAATCCGTTTGAACACAGTCCACTTCTGTTCAGTACCTTTGCTTGATAATACATTTCCCATTCTGAAGAGCTGCTTTTAACCTGGGAAAATTTGCTTTCCCAGAAATAAAGACTTTAGATTGTAGCTCTTCAGGGCAGGGCCTGATGTGAATTGAGTAATAATTGTAAAGCGCTGCAGAATATGTAGCGCTATATAAGAAATAAAATACATACTACATACATGCAATATTATTTTAGTAGTAGAGAATTGTACCGTGTTAGCCATTTATGAAAGTGAAGTCATATTGGATATAAAATAATACCTTTTATTGGCTAACTAAAATGATTGAAAATGAAAGTTTTCGAAGCACTAAGGCTACTACTAGAACAAAGTCTTTTTGAATTATACAGCTGGCAATGGCTGTTGTAAATAATACCGTAAATACACTCAATGATCACAGTAAGTAATAAAAAAATTAAGTTAACAAACAGTCAGACATGCTTCACCTAAAGGCTGGTACACACTTTCAAACGGTTGGCCAATAGAAAGCTGTGTTCGAAAAGCATGATCATCCCGACAGTAAATGCAGTCCCCGTGCAGTCCCATAGAGGACTGCACGATCGACTGTTTTTCCGACCTGTCTGATCGTGTGTTCGTCTGATTCAGACCCCACAAGGAACCAGTACAAATTGTCCAAACCAACCGAGACATTGAAATGACAGTAAGTCGGGCCGAATTATTGTATGGTGTGTACCTAGCTTAAGTGTCAATGGAGGGTCTGGTATATATGACTAATGTATGGGTTTGGTGGTTTTGAAGAATTTGGTCTGATTAATTACATGACATTTAGATTAGAAACATAGTGACACATGAAGTTTAGATCTTTGTTGAGTCCAGAGTTCCAATTTTTTTTTCAAAAGCTACAGTCCCATTCTAACCTCTCATTTTGGGATCCAAATTTTTTTCCACGAACACTGACTTTTAGGTCTTTCAGGCTTGTCCTTGGCTGCATGGCACCCACAGGGACATCTCTTTATTGTTATTAATTGTGAATCTATGAGAGTTCATTTGTTGCCTCAGGGTCTGTCCAGTCTCTCCTACATTTCTTCATGAGGGGCACCTAGAACGTAAATTAGGTACACCAGATTTGATGATTTGCAGGAGATCCTGTCTCCAGTGTGGATATACTTTGTGTGGCACTATGTTTCCAATCAAAATGTCATGTATAGTTAATTTTATTCCCTACTTGATCATTGAATGTGTGTTTACTATTTTATTTACGACAGCCATTGCCAAGCATGGGGCAAAAATAACATCTGTATAATGTCAGGAAAAAAGTCTTTATTCCAGTATGTAAAAATAATGGTGCTTCACAAGATTCAGTTCCGTATTATGCCTGAGGAAGAAGCCTTAAGCTTTGTACACACATTGATAATTTTCGCACGATTTGAATGGACAAATAACCCATTGTGTGCATTTGTGCGAAAAATGAAGCTTTGTCGATCTTCAATACCAACATCCACAGCTATTCACGGCTTTTCCCGATATCAGCCTGGCGGATTCATTCTGCCGATTGTCGTATTTGTACATAGTCGCAGGTTATCGGTAAACTGTGATGTAAAGATTGAATGAAATACACTTGTGCAACATTTCGAGATATGCATATTCCAAACATCACATAATATGTACGTCATGTAACCTTTACCAATGAACATTATTTATTCACTATCATTGATGTATGTACGGGCGTCGTTGGCAGAACTAATTGTATACGTTGCTGAAAGTTCATCGGGCACATTGTGCAAAAATTATCTGAGGTGTTTACAACCCTTAAGTGCTTGAAAGCTTACATTTTCAATAATTTTCGTTGATCGATAAAAGGTATTATTTTTATACCAGAGTGTTCTTGCAATATTATTTTACACATAAACAGATCAATGTTATGAGTTTTCCAGGTAAAACAACAGTGTCACTGTGTATTTCTAAACAATTTTCCCATTCCAGGTAATAAAGCTGTGCCCCTGTGCATTTATAAACAGTTTCCCCATTCCGGGTAAAACAAAGCAATGTGCCTGTGCAGCTGTAAACAGTTTTTCCATTCCAAGTTATAAAAAGCAGTGTCCCTGTGCATTTCTAAACAGTTTTCCCATTCCAGGTAATATAAAGCAGTGTCCCTGTGCATTTCTAAACAGTTTTCCCATTCCAGGTAATATAAAGCAGTGTCCCTGTGCATCTAAACATTTTTCCCATTCCAGTAATTAAAGCAGTGTCCCTGTGCATTAAACAGTTTTCCCATTCCAGGTAATAAAGCAATGTCAAGATGTCCCTGTGCTTTTTAAACAATTTTCCCATTCCAGGTAATATAAAGCAGTGTCCCTGTGGATTTCTAAACAGTTTTCCCATTCCAGGTAAAATAAAGCAGTGTCCCTGTGGATTTCTAAACAGTTTGCCCATTCTAGGTAATATAAAGCAGTGTCCCTGTGCATTTCTAAACAGTTTTCCCATTCCAGGTATATAAAGCAGTGTCCCTGTGCATTTCTAACAGTTTTCCCATTCCAGGTAATATAAAGCGTGTCCCTGTGCATTTCTAAACAGTTTTCCCATTCCAGGTAATATAAAGCAGTGTCCCTGTGCATTTCTAAACAGTTTTCCCATTCCAGGTATAAAAGCAATGTCCCTGTGCTTTTATAAACAATTTCCCATTCCAGGTAATATAAAGCAGTGTCCCTGTGGATTTCTAAACAGTTTTCCCATTCCAGGTAAAATAAAGCATTGTCCCTGTGGATTTCTAAACAGTTTGCCCATTCAGGTATATAAAGCAGTGTCCCTGTGCATTTCTAAACAGTTTTCCCATTCCAGGTAATATAAAGCAGTGTCCCTGTGCTTTTATAAACAATTTTCCCATTCCAGGTAAAATAAAGCAGTGTCCCTGTGCATTTCTAAACAGTTTTCCCATTCCAGGTAATATAAAGCAGTGTCCCTGTGGATTTCTAAACAGTTTTCCCATTCCAGGTAAAATAAAGCAGTGTGCCAGTGCATTTCTAATCAGTTTTCCATTAGGTAATATAAGCAGTGTCCCTGTGCATTTCTAAACCATTTCCCCATTCAGGTAAAAAAGGCAGTGTCCCTGTGCATTTCTAATCAGTTTTCCCATTAAAGGAATATAAAGCAGTGTCCCTGTGCATTCTAAACCATTTTCCCATTCCAGGTAATATAAAGCAGTGTCCCTGTGCATTTCTAAACAGTTTTTACCATTCCAGGTAAAATAAAGCCGTTCCCCTGTGCATTTATAAACAATTTTCCCATTCCCGGTAAAATAAAGCCGTTCCCCTGTGCATTTATAAACAGTTTTCCCATTCCAGGTAATATAAAGCAGTGTCCCTGTGCAGATGTAAAAAGTTTTCCTATTCCAGGTAATACAAAGCAGTGAGCCTGTGCAGATGTAAAAATTTTCCTTTCTGCACAGGCTCACTGCTTTGTATTACCTGGAATAGGAAAACTTTTTACATCTGCACAGGCACACTGCTTTGTATTACCTGGAATAGGAAAACTGTTTAAAATGCACAGGGGAACGTGCTTATTTACCGGAATGGGAAAACTGTTTATAAATGCACAGGGGAACGGCTTTATATTCCTGGAATGGTAAAACTGTTTAGAAATGCACAGGGACACTGCTTTATACCTGGAATGGGAAAATGTTTAGAAATGCACAGGGACACTGCTTTATATACCTTATGGGAAAACTGTTAGAATGCACAGGGACACTGCTTTATTTACCTGGAATGGGAAAATGGTTTAGAAATGCACAGGGACACTGCTTTATATTACCTTAATGGGAAAACTGATAGAAATGCACGGCACATGCTTTATTTTACCTGGAATGGGAAAACTGTTTAGAAAGCCACAGGGACACTGCTTTAATTACCTGGAATGGGAAAACTGTTTAGAAATGCACAGGGACACTGCTTTATTTTACCTGGAATGGGAAAATTGTATAAAAAGCACAGGGACACTGCTTTATTTTACCTGGAATGGGAAAACTGTTTAGAAATGCACAGGGACACGCTTATATTACCTGAATGGGCAAACTGTTTAGAAAATCACAGGGACAATGCTTTATTTTACCTGGAATGGGAAAACTGTTTAGAAATCCACAGGGACATGCTTTATATTACCTGGATGGGAAAATTGTTTATAAAAGCACAGGGACATTGTTATATTTACCTGGAATGGTAAAAACTGTTTAGAAATGCACAGGGACACTGCTTTATATTACCTGGAATGGGAAAATGGTTTAGAAATGCACAGGGACACTGCTTTATATTACCTTTGAAGGGGAAAACTGTTAGAAATGCACAGGGACAACTGCTTTATTTTACCTTGATGGGAAAATGGTTTAGAAATGCACAGGGACACTGCTTTATATTACCTTTAATGGGAAAACTGTTAGAAAAGCAGGCACACTGCTTTATTTTACTGGAATGGGAAAAGTTTAGAAATAGCACAGGGACACTGCTTTTATTACCTGGAATGGGAAAAGAAACTGTTTAGAAATGCACAGGGACACTGCTTTATTTTACTGGAATGGGAAAATTGTTTTAAAAGCACAGGGACACTGCTTATATTACCTGGAATGGGAAAACTGTTTAGAAATGCACAGGACACTGCTTATATTACCTGAATGGACAAACTGTTAGAAATCCACAGGGACACTGCTTTATTTTACCTGGATGGGAAAACTGTTTAGAAATCCACAGGGACAATGCTTTATATTACCTGGAATGGGAAAATTGTTTATAAAAGCACAGGGACATGCTTATATTACCTGGAATGGGAAAATTGTTTATAAAAGCACAGGGACACTGCTTTATATTACCTGGAATGGGAAAACTGTTAGAAATGCACAGGGAACTGCTTTATATTACCTGGAATGGAAAACTGTTTAGAAATGCACAGGGACACTGCTTTATATACACTGGAATGGGAAAACTGTTTAGAAATGCACAGGGACACTGCTTATATTACCTGAAGGGAAACTGTTTAGAAAATCCACAGGGACACTGCTTATTTACCTGGAATGGGAAAACTGTTTAGAAATGCACAGGGACACTGCTTTATTTTACCTGGAATGGGAAAATTGTTTATAAAAGCACAGGGACACTGCTTTAATATTCCTGGAAATGGGAAAATGTTTAAAAGCACAGGGACACTGCTTTATATTACTGGAATGGGAAAACTGTTTAGAAATGCACAGGGACACTGCTTTATTTTACCTGGAATGGGAAAATTGTTTATAAAAGCACAGGGACACTGCTTTATATTACCTGGAATGGGAAAATTGTTTATAAAAGCACAGGGACACTGCTTTATATTACCTGGAATGGGAAAACTGTTTAGAAATGCACAGGGACACTGCTTTATATTACCTGGAATGGGAAAACTGTTTAGAAATGCACAGGGACACTGCTTTATTTTACCTGGAATGGGAAAATTGTTTATAAAAGCACAGGGACACTGCTTTATATTACCTGGATGGGAAAACTGTTTTAGAAATGCACAGGACACTGCTTTATATTACCTGGAATGGGAAAACTGTTTAGAAATGCACAGGGACACTGCTTTATTTACCTGGAATGGGAAAATGTTTAGAATGCACAGGACACTGCTTTATTATACTGGAATGGGAAAATTGTTTATAAAAGCACAGGGACACTGCTTTATATTACCTGGAATGGGAAACTGTTTAGAAATGCACAGGGACACTGCTTTATTTTACCTGGAATGGGAAAATTGTTTATAAAAGCACAGGGACACTGCTTTATATTACCTGAGGGAAAATTGTTTAAAATGCACAGGGACACTGCTTTATATTACCTGATGGAAAATTGTTTATAAAAGCACAGGGACCTGCTTTATTTACCTGGAATGGGAAAACGGTTTAGAAATGCACAGGGACACTGCTTTATATTTACCTGGAATGGGAAAATTGTTTTAAAAGCACAGGGACATGCTTTATATTACCTGGAATGGGAAATGTTTAGAATGCACAGGGACACTGCTTTATATTACCTGGAATGGGAAAACTGTTTAGAAATGCACAGGACACTGCTTTATATTACCGGAATGGGAAACTGTTTAGAATGCACAGGGACACTGCTTTATTTTTACCTGGAATGGGAAAATGTTTAAAAAGCACAGGGACACTGCTTTATATTACCTGGAATGGGAAAACTGTTTAGAAATGCACAGGGACACTGCTTTATATTACCTGGAATGGGAAAACTGTTTAGAAATGCACAGGGACACTGCTTTATATTACCTGGAATGGGAAAACTGTTATAAATGCACAGGACACTGCTTTATTTTACCTGGAATGGGAAAATTGTTTAAAAAGCACAGGGACACTGCTTTATTTTACCTGGAATGGGAAAATTGTTTATAAAAGCACAGGACACTGCTTTATTTACCTGGAATGGGAAATTGTTTATAAAAGCCAGGGACCTGCTTTTATTACCTGGAATGGAAAACTGTTTTAGAAATGCACAGGGACACTGCTTTTTATAACTTGGAATGGAAAAACTGTTTACAGCTGCACAGGCACATTGCTTTGTTTTACCCGGAATGGGGAAACTGTTTATAAATGCACAGGGGCACAGCTTTATATTACCTGGAATGGGAAAATTGTTTAGAAATACACAGTGACACTGTTTTGTATTACCTGGAAAACTCATAACATTGATCTGTTTATGTGTAAAATAATATTGCAAAGACACCTTGGATATAAAATAATACCTTTTATCGATCAACGAAAATTATTGAAAATGTAAGCTTTCAAGCACTTAAGGGTTGTAAACACCTCAGATAATTTTTGCACAATGTGCCCGATGAACTTTCAGCAACCGTTATACATTAGTTCTGCCAACGACGCCCGTACATACATCAATGATAGTGAATAAATAATGTTCATTGGTAAAGGTTACATGACGTACATATTATGTGATGTTTGGAATATCGCATATCTCGAAATGTTGCACATGTGTATTTCATTCAATCTTTACATCACAGTTTACCGATAACCTGCTGACTATGTACAAACATACGACAATCGGCAGAATGAATCCGCCAGGCTGATCATCGGGAAAAGCCGTGAATAGCTGTGGATCGTTGGTATTAGAAGATCGACAAAGCTTCATTTTTCGCACAAATGTCACACAATGGGTTATTTGTCCATTCAAATCGTGCGAAAATTATCTAATGTGTGTACAAAGCTTAAGGCTTCTTCCTCAGGCATAATACGATACTGAATCTTGTGAAGCACACTTATTTATACATACTGGAATAAAGACTTTTTTCCTGACATTATACAGATGTTATCTTTTGCCACCATGCTTGGCAATGGCTGTCGTAAATAAAATAGTAAACACACATTCAATGATCATAGTAGGTAATAAAATTAACTATACATGACATTTTGATTGGAAACATAGTGCCACACAAAGTATATCCACACTGGAGACAGGATCTCCTGCAAATCATCAAATCTGGTGTACCTAATTTTACGTTCTAGGTGCCCCTCATGAAGACATGTAGGAGAGACTGGACAGACCCTGAGGCAACGAATGAACTCTCATAGATTCACAATTAATAACAATAAAAGAGATGTCCCTGTGGGTGCCCATGCAGCCAAGGACACAGCCTGAAAGACCTAAAAGTCAGTGTTCGTGGAAAAAAATTTGGATCCCAAAATGAGAGGTTAGAATGGGACTGTAGCTTTTGAAAAAAAATTGGAACTCTGGACTCAACAAAGATCTAAACTTCATGTGTCACTATGTTTCTAATCTAAATGTCATGTAATTAATCAGACCAAATTCTTCAAAACCACCCAAACCCATACATTAGTCATATATACCAGACCCTCCATTGACACTTAAGCTAGGTACACACCATACAATAATTCGGCCCGACTTACTGTCATTTCAATGTCTCGGTTGGTTGGGACGAATTATTGTACTGGTTCCTTGTGGGGTCTGAATCAGACGAACACACGATCAGACAGGTCGGAAAAACAGTCGATCGTGCAGTCCTCTATGGGACTGCACGTGGGACTGCATTTACTGTCGGGATGCATCTGCTTTTGCCGCAACCAACAGTCTTTCCTATTGGCCAACCGTTTGAAAGTGTGTACCAGCCTTTAAGGTGAAGCATGTCTGACTGTTTGTTAACCTTAATTTTTTTATTACTTACTGTGATCATTGAATGTGTATTTACGGTATTATTTACAACAGCCATTGCCAGCTGTATAATTTCAAAAAGACTTTGTTCTAGTATGTAGCCTTAGTGCTTCGAAAACTTTCATTTTCAATCATTTTAGTTAGCCAATAAAAGGTATTATTTTATATCCAATATGACTTCACTTTCATAAATGGCTAACACGGTACAATTCTCTACTACTAAAATAATATTGCATGTATGTATGTATGTATTTTATTTCTTATATAGCGCTACATATTCTGCAGCGCTTTACAATTATTT
Organism: Hymenochirus boettgeri; assembly: GCA_019447015.1. Lineage (NCBI taxonomy): Eukaryota > Metazoa > Chordata > Amphibia > Anura > Pipidae > Hymenochirus > Hymenochirus boettgeri. Next base: position 168,808,798 of record CM033473.1, on the reverse strand, counting down.
ACTCAATTCACATCAGGCCCTGCCCTGAAGAGCTTACAATCTAAAGTCTTTTAATTTCGGGAAGGCAAATTTTCCCAGGTTAAAAGCAGCTCTTCAGAATGGGATAATGTATTATCAAGCAAAGGTACTGAACAGAAGTGGACTGTGTTCAAACGGATTATAAGCCAGTTCAAATCTAAATTTATACCCTTGGGAAATAAATGTAAAAAAAATAAATCTGTGCACATGTGGCTGAATTCTGATGTAAAGAGGCAAATGGAAAGGAAGAAAAAGGCATTTAAAACCTTTAAGGCAGAGGGAACGGAAAGGGCCTTTATTGATTATAAAAACTGTAACAAGGAGTGAAAGAAAGCAATCAAACTAGCTAAAATTAATAATGAAGTTAGGATAGCTGAACTAAGCATCACTAAGCCTAAAATTTTTTTAAGTATATTAATAGTAAGAAGATGGGGACTGAGAATGTGGCACCATTAATTAATGGGGATAAGTTAGTTACGGAGGATGGCGATAAAGCAAATGTCTTGAATACTTTTTTCCCCTCTGTATACACTATAGAAGATCCAAGTACAGATATCAGAGTAAAGTAGCAATAATGGTATAAAAGATTTAAGTGCGATATCAGAGTAAAGTAGCAATAATGGTATAAAAGATTTAAGTGCACTTCGGTTAACTGAGGATATGGTACAGAAAGAACTAAATAAGGTTAATATTTGTTGTATTCAATTAGCTCAACTGGACTTGAAGTTTAGTTCTTGAAGACGTTTCGCTAGTCATCCGACTGGCTTTCTCAATTCTGAATGACTTATACAAGAATCTGTGGCAATTATGTACCCTGGAAAATCCCAATTAGCATATCACAGCCAGGTGTTAAGGGCGTGATTGATAAATAAGGTTTATATTAATAAATCTCCTGGACCGGATAAAATACGTCCTCGGGTACTTAGGGAGCTAAGTTTTATCTAGGCCATTGTTTCTTATTTTTGCAGATTCCCTCATGTCCGGTGGTGTGCCTGATTGGAAAAAGTCTGATGTTATTAGATGTTATTAATATTCAAAAAGGCCTGTAAGTTTAACTTCAGTGGTGGGGAAGATCCTGGAAAGTTTAATAAGGGAACATGTTCTAGAGTATCCAGCATTGATTTAGGAGGAATAGATCTTGTCAAAGTAACTTGCTTGGCTTTTATGAGGAAGTAAGTAGAAATTTAGACTCTGTCATAGCAGTAGATGTAGTTTACTTGGATTTTGCAAAGGCTTTTGATACAGTCCCCATAGGCGACTAGTGTATAAGCTGAGGTCTGTTGGTCTGGGGAGTCACATTTGTACATGGATAGAAAATTGGTTAATGAATAGGATGCAGAAAGTAGTTGTAAATGGGACTTCATCATTATGGACTAAAGTGATAAGTGGGGTGCCACAGGGTTCTGTGTTGGGGCCGTTTCTATTTAATATATTTATTAATGATTTGGAAGTGGGTATTATGAGCAAGGTTTCTGTGTTTGCTGATGACACAAAACTTTGTCGATCATTAAAAACTTCAGAGGATGTGCAATCGTTGCAGGGGCATCTAGATAGATTGTCACATTGGGCTGCTAAGTGGCAGATGAGATTCAATGTTGATAAATGTAAGGTGATGCATTTTGGACTTAAAAATCCTTGGGCTGCTTATACTATAAATGGCTCTGTGTTAAATGAATCCCTGTTGGAAAGGGATCTTGGAGTTTTGGTGAATTACAAACTTAAAGGAAGCAAGCAGTGCCAGGCGGCAACAGCCATAGCCAGCATGGTATTGTCTTGTATAAAGAGAGGTATGGATTCAAGGGAGGAAAATGTTATTTTCCCTCTTTACAAAGCATTGGTAATGCCTCATTTGGAAAATGCAAATTTGGCATCCTGTGTACAAAAAGGACATCTTTGAAATGGAAAGGGTTCAGAGAAGGGCAACTAAATTAATAAAGGGGATTGGGGGACCTTGAATATGAAGAGAGACTGGAAAAGTTACAATTATGTACGCTGGAGAAAAGGTGCTTGCGTGGGGAATCTGGGATAGGATTACTGTGTATAAATACATTAACGGGCCATACAATAAACTATCTGGGGCATTGTTCACCAATAGAACATGTCAGAGGACACAAGGCCATCCCTTAAGACTTGAAGAAAAAAGGTTTAGACTTCAAGCTCGGAAAGGGTTTTTCACTGTGAGAACGGTAAAGCTATGGAACTGACTTCCAGTGGACAATGTTTATGGCAGGTTCATTGGTCAGTTTCAAAAAAAAATCTGGATGAGTTTCTGCAAACAAGGAATGTTGCAAGTTACTGGTATTGAAGTAGAGTTGATCCAGAGAAATTTCTGATTGCCACTTGGAGTCAGGAAGGAATTTTTTTTTCCCCTTCATAAATGTGGTGGGGGTTTTTTTGCCTTCGTCTGGATCAACAGTTAGGCAGGAAATGAGGATATTGCTAAATGGGTTGGACTGGATGGACATATGTCTTTATTTAACCTCAAAATACTATGTTGTAGATATACAACCTATCAGTATGTCTTTATGATTATGATGATATTGCTAATTTCCTTTTTTAAATGTAAACTAACTAAACACAATGAATGTATGAAATGTACAGATTAATGTAGTGCTTCATGTCTTTTGAACATTTTGTTGGTCGTTTTTGTTGTTTCGCTGGGACACTTATTTCTGTTTAATTAAATAAAGACTGGAAATTAACCAATGCTATATAGCTAAATATCCACTAAAGCATGTTTTGAAGAATTATTTACCATTTTACAGAAACATCTATTGGATACAAATGTAGTTCTTGTAGCGGAACCCTGTCAGATGATATATTATTAGCACAGATGTGGTCATCTATCTGCTAGAGATGAATCTTTTATGGAACAGTATTTTTTCCCAAATGCTGTTATTCTTTAGCTGTGGATAAATTACTTTGATGTTGCTAGGTTACATTTTTTTGAAGATCTAAAATGTAAAGTAAGCATGCAGTTATTTTATCCCTGCACTCCAGTGGCAAAGATTAATTATCATAAATAATACAAGTACACAGAATCCATTTTGAATAACAAAGGCTGTAAATGTACAATAAATTTAAACCTGTAACTATTATCTCAGGGCTCTCACAACTAGGTTTATTTTTTAATATATTTTTTAGGCCTCTTAAAGATAAGCAAAAACAAATGTATATAACAATGTGCACATGAAAACGCATCCTTTTAACAACATGAATCAGGTGAAATTAAAAAGGGCAATTGCAACACACAGCATTTGTGTTTGCATTCATTTCTCTAGTTTCCCAATATGAAATACAGTATTTTCTAATAATAAAACAAAGATATAACATGTACTATTTTATTCCATGTTGTTTAGGAAGGATTCCTGAATGGTCTTGGGGTTTTACTAAAAATGTGTGCGCACAGATTATGAATATGTCTTTTCACTTTACATTCCCTTGCTGGGGGGGGGGGGCAGTGAATAAAGCTGGGTACATGTCCCAGAACTGAAAATAAATAAATAAAAATGTATCTTTTAAAATCTTCTGAATATTAAGTGATTTCATTATCTCTGTTGTATTCAGTTAGATCAACTGGACTTGAAAGTTTAGTTCTTGCCATTGTACATGGCAGACAGGCAATGCTGTTTTGACGTCTTACCCTGGGCGTTCCTATAACACCTCTTAGCCACAATGCAATCACGCCTTGCATTCATAATGTCATTAACACCTGACTGTGATATGCTAATTTGGACTTTCCAGGGTACATAATTGCCAACAGAATCAGAAAGCCAGTCGGATCGCGAAATATCTTAAAGAACTAAACTTTAAAGGACAACTCCACCCTCATAAGAACATCTTTTAGAAAGAATGGCCTCTTTAAAATATTTTGATATATCATACCTTGTCCTATGAATTCATTACTGTATGCCTGCTATGCTTCTGGATGCCTCATGGAAACTGAGCAATTTAGAAACCTGTACTGATCCTGGGCATGCTCAGAAGAGGCAGACAGGGAATTAACATTCAGTGATTGGCTGTGATGTCAACTGTAAAATCCATAACTGACAGTCACTAACTGTAAGAACCAGGAAGCAGAAACAGGGAAACAGGACATTGTGCAGGATTTCAGGTTAGACTTATATATTTCAGGTTTCAAACTATTACCGTTTAGGGTTTTGGGGGGTGATTTACCTGTATGTAAATTTTCATTTTGGGGCTGGACTTGCCCTTTAAGTCCAGTTGATCTAACTGAATACAACAGATATACCATGACCTGGATGAATGAGAACCTCCACAAGCTGATTTCATTATCAATTTGCAGAATACATAGATGCTGCCACTACATATTATTAGAGAAGTCAGTTATTAATGCACAGCTCCAATAGCAGCTCTGTACCATAGTATTGTTTCTGGGGTAATACCCCATTTGATTTATCACAAAATTTTAAATATTAATAAAAATGCAATATTTACAATAAAAATTATTTTTATTGTGGATGTCTATGTTGAAGAACAAAGCTTAAGAAATGTATTGCTATAATTGTTGTAGTGTCAATGTTTGCATAGCTGTTGTTATGGTTATAAAGGTTTGTCTCTGACATTATTTCCATTGATACATTTTGGGATCTTGGGTTTAACAAATCTTAAAGTATTAGAGAAAATCAATTTGAGTGGCACTAATAGAGACATTTGCTACAACAAAGGTCACCTCAGTTATTCTGCATCTTGTCTCCATCAGTATCTATAAACTTCCTTGTTAATGCATGATACAGAGGGATACCGAAAAAACACATTGGGTGGGAATAAGGAACAAGAATTTCCAAAAAAACAAAAAAAGGAGCCAAAAGGCAAATGCTAGTTAGATTTTCAAACTAAGTATTATAAAAAGACACATTTTGCCTATCAGTTCTTACACCAGAGAAGTATGCCTAAAATGTACTTTGTTTGAGGTGCACCAATATAATCATGACCATGTATGATCAGTTGCAGAAATTCCCTTCTATCCCTATTCTATTCCCTTCTATTCCCTTCTACCTCTACTTTTTACAAGATAAGAATAGACAAATTGAAGGCACAAGAATTCATTTATTAAGTTCCATATTTAGAATTCCCCACAGACATTGGTGCTATGGGCTATCATTCATTTCACTTAGAAGGATTTTTTTTGACTTAGAGACGTATATTTGTCAGAACCTTATTTCCTGACAGGCTTACAAGCTGTTTGTTATACTTACTGGTTAAACTAGATTTTTATTAGAGGTTGTCAATGTACATGAAAAATGCAACATTTTAAAGACCCATTTAGCTTTAATATAACCACATGAACTCACAGATCTAGTTAGCAGAATATATAAGTCCTGTTTTGTAAAAAGAAAATAAGGGGAAAAGCTTCTGGCCTCAGTGAGAGCTTCACTTCAGAATTTATTTGACAGGATCTGTTGAGTATTATTTGAACAGTTATAGAATAGTTATTGGATGAAAGATGTATTCTCATTATGGCAAAAAGTGCAGTTGAAATACTTTTGTCATTAATGAGTTGTAATGCATTATTCAGGAATACGATTCTTTTATGGTTTATGATTTCATTGCTTTATGAATTTAATGAATACTTTGATTTAATAAAATGTTCCGCTAATGCCTCAACATATAGTTTATAAGCTTTATTTTATTCTTATTAACAAACATAAATACAAGTAGCTTAATTGTTGGGTCCCTTTCACGGTGAATGTGGTTTTGTTTTGCATGAATTTAAATTAACATACTTGCTTTGGGGGCTTCAACTTTTACAATACAATAAAATATCATGATTATGTAAATTAAACCTACCCCAGCCAAGGCAAAGGAAGCGTTTTCGTATAACCCTTGTTCTAATTTTCCCTGTGACTGCCATATACGACTGCCATGCCTCCGTCAGTACCCAACAAAATGAAGCCAGGAAGAAAAAATGTAGAAAAGCAGTTGTCATGGTGCAAATTCCCTGTGAAATTAAAAACACAATAACACAATCATCACAGCACATATAAATATAATGCAGATATAGATTCATATAATACAGAGGGTCTCTGTTGTGCTTATTAGCTTTTTTGGTGTAATACTGTATATATATATATATATAGATCCATGATTGACTTATATATATATAAAAAAATCCAACCAAAATGTAGCAGCACACCCAAATTACTTCTTATATGTTGGTGCAAATCTCCAATATAGGGAGCTGTATCCCAAATTTTATCCAAAAAATATACAGGAAGGAGCAGCACTCAATTTCAAATAGATCAATTGTATTTCAAATAATCAAACATTCTCATAGTTGCAACGTTGCATTTGTTACCCTTCATCAGGCATGAGAACAAGAAAGTGGATGGCTATTAAGAGCCATCCCATTTATACATCATAGACAGGATATGACATCATATGCAAATTAAGGACACCATTTTGATCTCCTCATATAATATTAACTGTTTACACACTCTGGTAAATACATTCTATGTAGAATCACCAGGACCAGGGACCTAAAAAGTCTACAAAAACAAATATAGGTTATAGTCCCTATTCAATCCATTGGGATGTAGAGAGCCCAACCTTTTTATCCACCAAACTTCCCTACATTTTAATCGATGCTCCCTATCCCCAACATAATTCAGGGGTATGGATTCCAGTATCATAAATCTCATTTCAGTGGCTAAGTGGCCTCTGTCTACATAATGTTTGGGCAGAGGTAATTGTACTTGTCTGGTGTTCACTGAGGACCTATGTTGAGTCATTATCATCTTTATCTTTTGTGTTGTTTCGCCTACATATAGTAGGCCACATGGGCACACAATTACATATATAACAAATTTAGTGTCACATGTGTGACTACCTTTCACATTAATAATCTCTCCTGTATGGGGTATAGTAAACGTATTCCCCTGCAAGGCCAAGGGGCAGTAAATACAATTATAACATGGTCGCATTCCACTTAGACTCTTGGTTAACCATGTAGTACCCTTCGTAGTCCCCGAGTGTGTGACTTTATTCGAATTAGAATTGACCACCCTTGAGCCTATGGTCCTGTTCCTTTTATATGACATCACAGGAGGAGCCTGGAATTCTCTAATCTCCGGACAAGCATTCCTCAAAATATTCCAATGCTTCCTCAATATATTTGAGATCCCACCACTCATCTCACTGAAATTGGTGATAAATGTTAATCTAGATTTTATTTCTCGTTTTTCTTGTTTATCCCTTTTGTTCTGTACCTTATTTCTAGCTTCTTTAATAACATCCATGGGATAACCCCTCCTTCTAAATTTATTTTCCATGGTGTGCATTTGAGTAATTTTAACCTGTTCTTTGCTAACTAATCTGTCAATTCTTGTGAACTGGCTTATCGGTATAGCTCTCTTTGTATGTATAGGGTGTTGACTGTCAAAGTGTAGTAATTGATTCCTGTCTGTCGGTTTGGTGTATAATTTCGTCTGGAGTCCCTGGTCCTTATATACAGTAATATCCAAGAAGTTAATACATTCCTTATCACATTCCATAGTATATCTTATTGCTGGATGCATTCCATTGAGCTCCAGGTGGAACCGCGACAGGGTATCAACGTCACCCCTCCAGAGGACGAACACATCATCAATGAATCTCCACCAGGCCACACAATGCGTCCGGTAGAGATCACTATGATAGATGTGCCCGTCCTCAAGCCAAGCCATAAAGGCATTGGCATAGGAGGGAGCGACATTGGACCCCATCGCGGTTCCCCTGAGCTGCAAATAGTATGCATCCTTAAAGGAGAAGTAGTTCCTTGTCAGAATAATCTTCAATACCTCAAGAAAGAAGTCCGAAGTTTTTTCATCATATAAGGCCTCCATGTGTAACAACCATTTAACCGCCATCATACCATCCATATGGGGGATGGAGGTATATAGGCTGGCCACATCAAAAGTTACCAACACCACATCCTCCAAATTCCCAACATCGACCTTATTTAATTTTTCCAAAAAGTCAAGACTATCCCTAATATATGAGGGTTGCTTTCGTGTCAGAGGCCCCAGTACCCTGTCCAACATAATAGCTAAAGGATTGAACACTGACTCAATCCCCGCCACAATAGGACGTCCCGGAGGCGTCCTGGCGTTTTTATGCATCTTGGGTAAGGTGTATAATGTAGGGGTTCTGGGATTTCTGACAGTAAGAGCTTTTTTCAAATCATCATCAAATATATATATATATTACATAACGCTTTTTCAATGGGGAGGTGCAGTGGAATATATCCTTATAAAAACCTCTTAACTACATAGTTAAGAGTTTTTTTATAAGAATATAAACCACTGCACCTCCCCATTGACAGCCTGTCACCTTAACAATAAAAGATTCCAGAAAAAATTCTGTGTAAAAAGGGAATAGCAGGGCACAGAACTTTACAGAAGAAATCCCTTCTCTCTCCAGTCACTACTGTAAGTCTGGTGTCTGTGAAGGTTCAGTACAGCCCGGGAGACCGAATCCCTTTCTGTGACTCATAGGAAAGACATCCGGGTCTCCTGAGCTATACTGAATGCTGAGTCATCATGGGCACTGGACTTTGGAGGGAGAAGAACATTGTTCTGTTTGAAGGGTTTTTTTCTTTTCAGTTCTGTGTCCTGCTATTACTTTTTACAAAGAAATTACTTCTATATTGTCAGGAAAACCTGAAGACAAGAAAAGAGCAGAAAAACAAAAATTCTAAGGCCAAACATTCTGCAAAGGTCTCAGTCCATCCAGCATCGTTCCCACTGTCCACAATTCGAACCCCAACTCTCGCAGATCAAAACCAATACATTATGTCACCAACTCCATACTCTTTCCCTAACTTACGTCCAGGGGCTCTACCCCTTTTAAAAGTTATATTAGGTATTTAGTTTTTTTGGCCATTATCCGATTTTCACAAATCCACAATTTTGCTTTAATCAAAGCAGATTTTAGTGGAGCTGCATGCATTCATGTATCTACTAGAATGCGAACTGAGGCATCCATGCAGTGTTACCAACAATGAGTGACGTGCTAAGCACAGCACAATGACATCATGTGCACATGCGCCCTTTGACGTCACAACGCCTGCGCGGCGAGGGCACACGTGCACGGAGCAAACAAGGAGTGCTTAACCCATTCATTACCAATTTTTTACCAATTCAAACCATAGCATCTTGATTATAATACTTGAAGCAAGCCATTTACAATCTGGACACAGAAAGTTCAAACGGTAAGTACAAATATCACACTCCTACCTTTAAAATGACTCTAGAATAATGCATTTAGCTGCAATGTATTCAAACATACAGCAGTAGAAAGGATAGTGCTTCCTGCTGACACTGTAAATTATGACATAACCAGCACTACTGCACCACCCCCCTCGCTGCTGGCTTGTGCCTGCCCACATGTGTCCAACTGCTGGGTCTGAGGGCAGATGCCGCATAATCAGCCACATCATAATCCAGCCCCAAAAATGATTTCTTATTTTTATAATAAACAACAAGCCTAAAATCAGAAAATTTCTCTCTCCCAGGAGTCCATAGGCAGAGAAAATCAAAAGTAATTGTTGCAATCCTGTAAAGCAGGCCATACGTGGCACAGAAATTTCGACTGATTTGATGAATTTGATTATATTGGCTGAAATATCGGCAGTGGTTTTCAGATCAACTACTTAACAATACTGAGCTTTATCAAAAAAGGCAATATCGGGTCAGGTGGGAAAAAAATTCCATTGACTCCATCTTCTAATCCCCACCGTAAGCAACTAAAATCTGATCAGTGGTAAAAGGTGGGAAATTTCGATTGGTTCTTCAATCAACATAAGCTTCCTGCTTATTAATTAGATCAAATATATCATCACCCCTAGATTCAGTTCTTACCTTCTCCATCGCCTGGACCATGCAATGTACCCAATGTTCCTTAAGAGAACGTACTGTATGCCCTATTTACTGTTTCATGCAATTTGTGCAGGTGATCAAGTATACAACCTTTTTGATATTACAGTATGTGTAACCTTGTATCTTGTATTTTTTCTGTGCTACTCTCGATTAATATGTCTTATCCTTTTGTCTCACTCACACATTTTGCAATTTGTTGCTCCACATTTGTAGTAAACCAGATTAGATAACCAATTCCTGTCTTATATTTTCTTATCATTTCAGCATAATCTGGGTGATAGTTGTCTTGCTAGGCACGGACCCTTTCTCAATACCATTTTATTCCCCTTTTTAGTTTATAATAATTTAATATATAATTCATTGTTCTTAGTTTGTTCTTCACTTTCTGAATTTTTCTTCCCAATAGATTTCTCCTATCCAGTTTTTTAATAGTAAGGTATGCTTCCCATATGTCATTTGACCTATATCTTCTCTCTATGAATCTCTTACTTAGATCCATAGCGCCTTTCCCACACGCTCCTTCTGTCAAGCAATTACATCTAATTCTTGCAAATTGGCCATACAGTACACCTCTCAATGTGTGCCTGGGATGGCAACTTGATACCTGCAACAATGTATTTCTATCTACCACCTTTCTGTACACATTGGTCTCAACTCTGTTGTTCACTATGTTACCTGTTCAACTTACATCCAGGAATGGAATAGTTTACTTTTGTACATCTGCTGTAAATAATAAGTAACATACTGTGACAGAAACAGCATAAAAGAGAGACCATGCTGACAAGGAAGTGAAACTTTGAAAACCTATATAATTGGATATAAAGCAGCTAAATTGTTCATATGCCTGTTTGAAAGGTATGAGCAAGCTATTTTCAAAAGTCCTGGTATATTAACCACTTATCCGCTTAAATAGTTGGATGGGGTGCAGACATGAAAACTAGCACACTGTACCATTAATTGCACAACAGATCGCAATTAATTAGTTGCCTTTTTATACCTATTCCCACCCCCACCACCCCACCCCCACCCCACACACACACACCTAATTAAAAAATAATTTACAAGAACAAGATCTTGAGGGATGGAAAATCTTTTGTTTTTATAAGATATAACAAAAGATTTTATTTCAAGTGCAAAATAATAATCAGTCATATACAACTAAAACTCCATTAGTACATATTTAATTAAAGTAAGCAATTGTTGACTTTTTGGTAGATGCTACACATTACTACTGAAAGGAACACTTAATCAATATGTGATATATTACTATCCCTCTACTGACAAGAGTAGACAGCCTGTGCATGCAAGCCATAGTTATTTTCTGTCTGTGAATGTTGGGAAAATGTTGACATTGCAGTGCCTCTTCCTCCAACAGTGGTAAAATCGAAGGGATATTTCCTAGAATGTTGCAGCCAGTGGACAATGAAAAGGGAAGAGTCAAGGTTGCAATATAATATACATTATTTATCTAGCAGCACGAATAAAATGTATTTTTCCACTTTAGATACCCCTTAACAGCTATATGCAAAAAAGAGGTTAAAAGTGCATTTATTTACACATGCCACTTCCCACTGTTCGTAATCCCCTTCCATGGTTCTATTAAGCCATTGAACTGTGTTTTATACTACAGATGGATCTTTAAGTAGTTTTAAATCTTAAATCAAATCACTGGCATAAAGTCATGACAGATTTCAGATGGCACCACACTGTCTGTTTACTGTTTAGTGCACACTGCCTCACATGGCAGAAGGTATTTCACGCTTCATTTTCTTCATTACTTCTTCTGCAATGCTAGGCATATGAAAAGTTTAAATTGCATTGTATAAGCCTTTCCCCTCTTAAACAAGGCAGAACCGAGACAGCTTACTAACAAAGATCACTGAAAGTTGGAATATAGAAGGTAGTAGATATCTTCCGCACACCTGTATAAGATATGTATATATGCTGGGTGCTGTGCAGGGTTACCAGAGCAAATGCAGCAATAAAAATAACTCATATAACATATCTGTTGTATTCAATTAGATCAACTGGACTTGAAGTTTAGTTCTTGAAGACGTTTCGCTAGTAATCCGACTAGCGAAACGTCTTCAAGAACTAAACATCAAGTCCAGTTGATCTAATTGAATACAACAGATATACCATGACCTGGATGAATGAGAACCTTCCCAAGAAAACTCATATAACACCTATTAGAAATTATCTAAATTGAACGAACAATGAGTAATTTAACATGGTTGTTCCCATTTATTCAATAGTTACAGTATATTAATTATTTATGTTAATTTTAAGAAATGTAAACCTAAATGTGACTTAGGCACTGATGACCTTTTTTTAAAGGATTAAAGGACAACTCTACCCTCATTACAACATCTTTTAGAAAGAATGACCTCTTTAAAATACGTTGATATATCATAGTTTGTCCTCAGGGGCCAGAACGGCAGACGCATCTGTGATTGGCTGAGAGTCAGTGTCAGGAAAGGAAAGTGTGTAGTGACTTGGCAAGAATGGGTTAACTATTGGTATTAGTTCTTGCAAAAGACCAATAAAAATGCCATTCCACCCTGGAAACAACCCTATTGTTGATATTAGGATTAGTGACGCACAAAGCCAGAACTTTTCTTCCAGACAATGTGGGGCCGAACCGTGTATCTGGAATTCTCTACAGCTAGGGGTCTGGTGGATACATTGAGGTCACTTTAAGGGCAACCATTTGTATAAAATAAATATATTTGTGTATGGGAATATGTGATATGGAAACCAATATTATATTTGTGAATGGGAAGGTAGGCCCATTAAAATTATCCCCAACATGGAGACATTATTCCCTTGCCAAGGCGAAGGGAAGGTTATTAATATCTTGGGAAATATGTATTACACACAGGTCAAGTTTGGTATTGTAGGAATTGATAATTAATACAGGAGAGGAATATGTGGTCTATATCCCAGTATAATGTACATATCTAAATTTATATGGAATCTGCCTAACTGAGGGGGAATGAATACTTTTGGCTAGTCATAAATCTGGACATTCCTAGACACTCCCAACCTAATGCATAGCCCAGGAGGGGGTGGTTCAACAAGGGGTTTAAAAATCCTTATAGCCCCTATAACTTTATTCATACTGAGGAGACATGCTAAATGTGTATAGACCCGATGTTTCCTTCTTTCCCCAAGACACAGGACTTTTATAGTAAGAAGAAGGGTCTGTGAATATGTTTATCCTTTTTATTTTATATAACTGTTGTACCTATTGTATGTCATTTTATTGTAACACCATTTTCTTTTATTTTTGTATTATATGCACTGTCCACCTTTTGGAATATTAAAGCTAAAATTTTATAAGTTGTGTCTCTCTACCTCTAAAAGAACTCAGTTAGCCTCTTATAAGTTTGTATGTGTTTGGATGTTGGATGGAGTGCTTTGCTTGTGTAAATGCTAATTAACTCTGTGACTGCTTGTGAAGGACTGATGCTAATTGACCAGTTAGTTGCTGGAGTGAATGGTGTAGTGTTTAGCTGCCAGGACAAGGGTGGGCATAGTCAGTGAGAGTGCAGCTGAAAAAGGCACAGTGGTGGCAGCTTTTACCGATTGATTGGTCAGATCACGTACCCAGTGAACTGGCGTTCGTGACAGTCAGCCAATCATAGACAATAGCTGCTGGCTATTGGGATAGCTTAGGGAATGAGGCCGGGGAAGTCTATTTCTGGAATATTTTCCAGAAATAGCGTTTAGGGTTGGAGTGTCACCTACAGTACAGAAAAAAATCCCTAAAGAACCATTCAGCACCAAGGGATCCAGAGCGGGAGAGTGTAGAGTTGCCCTGCGCATGCCAGAGTGCTCTAGAAAGACAGGGTAGTGGGCAGATACCAGATTACACTCAGAGAGGCTCCTACTCCTGTTTAGTGGACTTTCAGAAGACAGGACAACCACAGGGAGCAGAGGAGCCCTTTAACAAAATAAAAATGCATAAAAGCATCACTTCACGGGTCAATCTACTATCATCAATTGGCATGCTAACTCTTGTTAAGGACCAAAATAAGTTAGGGGAACGAAGGAAAGGGGGGGTTCCCACTCGCATTAATATTGCTGTGTTTAAGTATTTTCTACTTTCCTGGGACCTCATATATGATTCCCACTGGCCCATAATTCTTTCTAATTTCTCTGTATTACCACCTAGATATACTGTAAGACTTTTCCTTAACTCTTGTATCAATGATATAAGTTCTGGTGTTACTGATTGTTTTCTAGGTATTACACACCTAGCTACAGCAAAAGAATGTTATAACAGCTCTCGTTTTGTTTGCAATTTCTGGATTTGAAGCAATAAAAAGAATCTGGAGGAGGGTGAATCCTACCCGACGACCCATCACCTTGGTCACCAGATCTTGGACCAACTTCTAATTGCTCTAAATTAAGGGACATGTCCAAAATATATTAAATAATGTACCCACACCATTTTTACATCTACAGCATTGGTTTAAGATTGTGGATTATATAGAATGTATAAATATAGAATGCTCCAGCTTATAATACTATGAGAAACTTTATAACTATTCTATTTATGCATTATTAGGGAGATTCAATAAAAGTTCTTATCGTTTAAAATGATGCTAATTTTGCCCCAACCAATCAAATCTTATTTAACATTTGTAAGCTTATATCTGATTGGCTGGGGAAAAATTAGCACCATTTTAAACGATAAGAAATTTTATTGAATAACCCTGTATGTTTCTTGTTGTCTTTGAAGCTGCTTTCCAAAAAGTTGACCACACCTCGATCGAGATTTCCTCACCTGGGAATTCTTCCTATTTCAGCATTTATCTATGCATGCTAAAAGGTTCTGTGGGCATGGTTTTAAGAATATATTATATGTGACAATACATTTTCGGGATCATCCTCTGATCAATAAAATTTTAAAAGAAAGGTTACTTTTTTGGACTTGAGTCAGCAAAGTTTTAAATATGGCAATAATAATATGAAAGTGTTGAGGATAGTTATGTCTGGACATAAATTCCTCAAAAAGGAATCTTCTGGAAAAAAATATTTTTAACAAAACTCTTTGATGTTGAGTTGCAAACATAATGGATTAAATACTCAAAAGAAATACCCAGAATGTACTGGACATGTTATTTGTACTGAAAGGATAATTTTTTCCCCAAATGTTTTTGGTTCTTATCGTTAAAAATGTATTAAAATGCATAAATAAATTACAAGATAATTATCTAAAATGTATGTTTACAAATGCGAGAAGCATGGCTGAAGAAATGGGAGAATTTGAGATAATAGCTTTGACTGAAAAGAATGATGTAATGGGTATAGCAGAAACATAGTTAAATAACTCTCATAACTGGGCTGTAAATTTAGAAGTATACTCCTTGGGGCATATTTATAAAGGATAATATTGTAGTTTTGCCGCAGCAAAGATCATTATTTTCGTCATTTATAATGGCTATTGTTTTTACAGTGAAAAGTATCGCTGTGCGATGTGCTGCGGTAGTATCTTATCTTTTTGCAATGAATACGGCGATGCCATCCAGTGCACATTGCCGTATCCATTTTGTTAAGTCCTGTATCGTGGTGAAAAGAAAAAATAATGATCTTGGTAAAACCAGAAATCGCTGATTGAATTACAATAAATTCTGGAAACCTCATGATGTTTTAGTCCACAGCACCAATGTGTTCTGTGAAGGCTTGTAATTTGATTTTAACCCTGGTGTCATCCGTTTATCTGAACTAGTGGCTCGTGGCAATTCCCTTGAATGTATTAAGAGCATGTGTTTCCACTTCCTACATGTAAAGGTTTTCCACGAATGATGAAACTGGAGTTCCCTTAGCATATTCATGGTTTAGTTTGTAGAACTTATCCTTATATTTAAGTTCTGTTCTGCTGGAAAGGGTGTCCTCTTGGCACAGTTTTCTCATCATTTTAACAGCCTCCATGGTGGGTATACGGGTGAAGAGGGATGTCATGTCATAGGACACCACAGTTTCTTTTGCACCGAGTACTGCATCTTGAATCTTGTTAGTGAAATCCTGAGAGTTCTGGATGTGATACTTAGAACTTCCAACCAAGGGCCCTAGGATATTAGCTTGTTATTTTGCCACCTTGTATATTATAGAGTTCTCATGTATTGCATTTGACGATTTAGCACACAGATAAAGGGTTGTAAAGACAATAAAACTTTAAAATACCTAATTCAAGACTTCATAGGTTACAATATACTATGAGTTTCAGATCAGAATCGGAAGAAAAGTACAGGAAGAAAGAAAACACTGCAAGTATCTTCATCTGAACCAATGATGATCCATTAAATGGTATAGTAATAGATAATTACATGGAGATTTTTATACTGTTAAAAAGGGAAAACTAGGAACAAAGAGGAAAATGTGTGACCTGCTTCTCCCCTCCAAGAGCATCAATGTGTACATAGACAAAGGGGTTCTGATGTTGTTAAATAACAACATACCGGTATTGTTTGAATTCTGTGGCTGCATAGGATAAATTTGATTTTAAAAAAAAAACAACAAAAAAAAAACATATAAGGCTTTATACCCTAATACTGTTTCCTTAAAGGAATAGTTCACACAAAAAGTAAACTATTCCTTAAAAGCAGTGATTGAAGACCGGGAGATGAAGGACCTGAATAGTTCACTTTTTGTGTGAACTACTCCTTTAAAGCCTCTTTCTTGGAAAATGCCTCTCTAATGCCTAATATAAAAAACTTTGTGATTGGAGTTAAAAACTTAAGTTAATATTTAAGAAAATTCAATAGAATAGATGGATATTGAAAGTAGCCTTGAAGTATAAAAAGCATGGTTGTTAATATTCTTTGGTGGTTTATTTTCTTTTTAAAATTTCTATTTACTTTTTTTGCCTTATCATTTTGTCCTACCTTATGCATGCCATTTTTATTTAAATGGTATCCAAATTTTAGAGGATAAATATCTAACAGGAAACACATTTAACTATCCAAAAATGCTTTGCGTGTGACCTTTTAGTACAATATAAAACCGTGTTCTCTTATATTTGGAACATAGACCTCAGTTTTAATTATTCTATACAAGAAAACATTTGAAATTATTTTAAAGTCAAGTGATATCACTCATTAGAAATTGCAAGGTTCATATTTTGCTCTGCTAGGAAAGTGTGAACATGAAATTAAGAATGCATTTTAAGTACTGAGTTTTGCATGTTTAATTCTAAGCAATACAAAACATGTACAATTTATTAAGCTGCATTTAATGCACTGGAAATGTTCATTGTGTTGCTTTTCATAACATTCTTGCACATCTATGAAGCTATAATATTGTTATAATTACAATTATCTTGCTAAGCATCATTAGGTATATAGCTATTACATTTCACACCTGTTCTTTTTAAAACTGCCACCTGTTAGGAGAAAAAGACTCATTGTTTAGCACTTTCTAATGTAAAATTTGTATTAAAAAATGCAATGCTGGCAGTAAACTATCTACATGCATACATTACAATTTAACTCCAGCTTTTGGCAAGGCAAGGCAAGCTGTGCAGCCACAAGTGAATGGGGGTTAACGTCATCCTGATCATGAATCGGTAAGGGTAACTTGTAGCATGAGCAGCTGACCGTAAATACCCCAGATATTGTAGAAGGAATCTGATTTAGAAAATATAGCTGTAGAATTACTGTAAAAATAAGATACAATAATTTATGTGCATTATATGCAAAGGTTTGGTGAGGGAAAAATAATATATCATAGATATATTCTATTACTACAGATAAAGTACTGTATATCTGAACTAAGTTATTCTTAATATTTCTTATATTTGGATAGGTTTCTAGCTCTGCATAACAACATGGTCACATGCTACTCCTAATGTTAACTTTATTTTATATCACAGGGATACCAATACAATTCAGTGAGTTGAAGAACTATTGTGGTACTATTTTATTAATATAAATAATATTATTTGTTATATATTATAAAATGCCGTTTCCAAATAAGGCATTACCTTAAGAAGCTCTCCTTGACTGCAGAAAGAAATAGGCCTAGACATAAGTAGTACTAAATTCAAATTATGTTAATAAAAATGGAGGAAGACTTTGGACCTTATGCTGAAGTAAAGTATATAATATTAAACAAGCCATATGTCTTCAACCTACTCTGCATTTAAGATACATACAATTAAGCAGTTTTATTTCACTTGCTATTTTGCATGATCATGAATGATGTGAAACCAAAATTGACCAAAACCCTGTTGAAGTCAATGAATGCAAATCTTCAGATTCATTTAGCAGTATCACAAGAATTGATACCTTCTCCCATTGCATTAGTCTATCCTCCATTGGCCAGGCATCCTGACTCACTATCTGCAGGCAAAAGCACAAAGCACCCATGTTGGGGAGCAGTATGCAAATCTGGTAAGGTTAGCGATAATGCCCCTACCACCTATGGCAGAATATAGTGAAAATGTTGTTCAGTGATAAAATTTTAAGCTTGAATTGTTTGAACCAATGAACTGTAACTGAAAAAGTGAAGTGACGGACAGAAAGCAAGTTACAGCATACGCATCCAAAATGTCTGGCTCTACATTTTTATATCATTATACTACAATTTCATATTATTTACTGAGCAAGAACTTGTACTTTTTTATATTTAATCAGGTCAACAAGCCTATTTCTATATGTAACATCAAAGCAGTTCCTTTCAGAGACCATTTTATTATACATCACTTTAATATTAAACAAGCATTTTCTTTCTCTCCAAAGCGGTGACATTTTTTACATGCATGTTGTGTTCAGTGTGAGAGCAGGATTTAGAACTTGGAAATAGAAAAATATAACAACGGCATATATTATTTAGGGATTTACTTTTTATGAGTACTAATTGCAAAGGTGGGTTTAGGGGAAGCAAAGGCTTAACACAATATATGGAGTAATATAAGAACACTCACAACCCATAGAGTATTGTAGTTAAACAAGGATGGATTAAATTGCAGACCCACTCACACAACATTTCGGACAGCGGTGGTTTCTCACAACATGTTTCGGACAGCTAGGTCCTTTCTCACAACATGTTTCGAACAGCAAGGTCTTTTCTCACAACATGTTTTGGACAGCAAGGTCCTTTCTCAACTTGAGAATGCAATTAAATGCATCTTTGTTTAACTACAATACCGTATAGGATGTGAGTGTTCTTATATTGCTCCATGTTTTAATATGTTGTGTTGAATTATGATGCCCAGAAACAAGGCATAGGAGTTATAAGGACCAACGGAGGTGGGATAGAGACTGTAATATTGATATTGAAGGGAACAAAGGCTTAATGCATTTAATGACAGCACAGCTGAAGGGAGCAGCAGCAAACCTGGAATTATCTTTTTACTTTGTTAGATTTTTTTTGTTTAATTTCATGGAAAAAGTCAAATATATTAATAAAGATATTGAATATTAGCTATTACCTCTTCATGAAATTCCTGTTTATTTTACAGTCTTTTAGTCTAAATGATATACTAAAAAAGGGCTGCATGACTACAAATGAAAAAAGGCATGAAAACAATAAGCTTTACTAAAATATTAGTTCCTTTCCCAGAAATACATTGCTACAATACTTAAAGGAGAACTAAACCTAATTTTTTTATACTCCAAAATCTAAAAACAGCCCCCTGAAAACACCAATAAGCTATGAAATAACACTTAAGTAAATTGTATTAAAGTAAATGTAAGCCTGTTAAGAACTGGATGAAGTATCTGTGTGTATGTGCAGTCAGACCACACCTCCTGACCATGCTTCCTTGCTTTATCTGTCCTGAAAAAGTATTGGCTAGAGATTACTAATGAGTGTGACCAAGTGTAACAAGTTTCTGCCATAGCTAAGGACTGAGGATGTGCAGAACATAATGGTTGTTGACCAAACTGTGTGATACTAGAATGCTGTGAAGTAAAGCACAAGCCATTTGTTATTTAGGTAAATTTCCCAGCGCCCATATCAAAATGGGAGGTAAGACACAGATTACAGAGTTTATATTAAGGTGTACTGCCTTCTGGTTCAGTGTTGTTCTGTGGCTTCAGTTGTCCTGTAACAAATTTTCTATTGGATACAAATGACATATTTCCAGTTCTTTTATTCTTAGTAACTGTGGTCTCCATTCAAGCACCCTCTATTAAAGCTCTATTGTACCTTTGAAACAAGCCTATGATGATGTCTGTGGCTTATCATGGTCTTAAGTTATAGGCTTTTAAATTTACACTCAATACAGTCAAAATAAACCAGGAAGTGAGTAACTGTTACATGATGTGCTGTGTAAGAAGCCCCACCTACCCACCCAATATAATTATCTTTTCTTCAGCTATTTAAAGACAGTAACAGCAGTAGGATACCACTGGGCATGCTCATTGCCTCTCAGTGCCTGTGGCACAGGGGTCAGAGGAAAGGTGCTGTTGATGTCACAGCTCACAGTGCTAGCTGGAAAGACCACACTTTTTACTGCTATAGGTTTGGATAGATTGTAGATAGAGCAATGATACTGGAATAATTTTAAAGTTAAGAATGGGCTCTGTTTCAAGGGCACTTGTGTGGAGACCACATTTACCCTTTAACATTTAAAGAAAACATGTGCCCAACTAACTGCTTGTGATGTCATTGTTAAAAAGTAAAAAACGAGAAAGTAGAAGTAATACCAGAGAAAAATGTTATCGTGTACAAAGAAATATATTAGGGGGTATATTCACAAAAAATGCACAACCATGGAATTCTATTCTAAGTATAAGGGAGGTAAGAGAGAAAACTCTTCTTATGTTAAATTGGTCCGATGCAGATCAGAAGTTTACCACAATTGTACCACTGTCAGCTCCACCTTCTGACAAGGTGACAGGTTCAGTAGCTGTACTACTTTTTAGTGAACATACCCTTTAAAGGACAACTACACTGCAAAAATGATGAGCACCAGAATGAAGAAAACTGGCTGTATTAAAGATAGCGCTAGAGCCAGGAGGATGCCTGACAGATTGTATTAGGTTAGCACGCCTCACAGAGACAATTTTGAGAGGTAGGAATAATCAATCTTACTAGGTTTGGGGGGGGGGGTTATTAGCAGTCTCACTGCGATAGATAGCCCAGGAGGAAAGCAGGGTGTAAATAGGCCAGTGGTGGATGGAAAGGGGGGTGGGGCTAGCATAGGGGATAGGGAGGCATGGATCATAATCTAAAATGTATGTTTGCAAATGCAAGAAGCCTGGCTGGCAAAATGGGTGAAATGGAAATTATGGTTTTGAATGAAAAGTATGATGTAATAGGTATAGCAGAAACGTGGTTGAACAGTTATCAGGACTGGGCTGTAAATTTAGAAGGATACGCTTTGTTTAGGCAGGACAGAGTAAAAAGGAAAGGGGGAGGAGTATGTGTTTACGTTAAAAAAAGAATTGAAGCCAAATTTAAAAGAAGAGATAACTGGCAATATGGATGTAAAAGTGGAGGCAATATGGGTGGAATTAGGCAACAGGAAAGAGGGTAATGTCATTGTTGGTGTCTGCTATAAGCCGCCAAATCCTAGCAGAGAGGAAGTGAGTCAGTTTCATATGCAGTTGCAAGTTTGGGGAGTGTGCTCATTATGGGGGACTTTAATTACCCTGACATTCAGGGGTGTACCTGAAGGGCCCCAGGGCTCCCCTGCGAGTTTGGGGGCGGGGCCCCTGGCTCCCTCCTCGCTCTGCAGACTGCAAGATCTGTGCGGCCACGTGTAGGTTTTAATCAGTTGATCGCGCGTATGAATGAAACATACGCGCAATCAGCTATTTAAAAGTGGACCCGAAGTTCCGGAACTGAACCGGAAGTTCGGGTCCGGTCTTTTAAACAGCTGATTGCGTGTATGTTTCATTCATACGCGCGTTCAACTGATTAAAACCTGCATGTCGCTGCACAGATTAGGGGCTTGTGTGGGCCCTACTACCGTCTGGGCCCCCCCCCGCGGTCACGGGGGTGGTAGTAGTAGTAGTGGAACTGCCATCACAGAATACAGAAAAAGGCGATGAGTTCCTGAATTTGCTGCAGGATAATTTTCTCTTACAGGTGGTTGAAGTTCCTACTAGAAAAGGAGCTCTGTTGGATCTGGTAATATCTAACATCGTTGAGCATATTATAGATATAAAGGTAACTGGAGGCTTAGGGAATATTGACCATGAAATAGTGGCGTTTGGACTATGTTATAGAAAGGAAAAGTGCGCTGAGTTAACAAAGACTTTTAACCTGGGAAAATTTGCCTTCCCGAAATTAAAAGTAGCAATGGAAAGGAAGAAAAGGGCATTTAAAATATCAGAGGTAAAGGAAAGGGCCTTTAGGGATTATAAAAACTGTAACAAGGAGTGTAAGAAAGCAATCAAACTAGCTAAAATTAAAAATGAAGTTACGATAGGCGAACAAAGCATCACTAAGCCTAAAAATTTTGTAAGTATATAAATAGATAAGAAGATGAGGACTGAGAATGTGGCACCATTAATTAATGGGGATAAGTTAGTTACAGAGGATGGCGATAAAGCAAATGTCTTGAATATTTTTTTTCCCCTCTGTATACACTATAGAAGATCCAAGTACAGATATCAGAGTATAGTAGCAATAATGGTATAAAAAATTCAAGTGCACTTTGGTTAACTGAGAATATGGTACAGAAAGAACTAAATAAGGTTAATATTAACAAATCTCCTGGACCGGATAAAATACCTTCTCGGGTACTTAGGGAGCTAAATTCAGTTTTATCTAGGCCATTGTTTCTTATTTTTGCAGATTCCCTCATGTCCGGAGGTGTGCCTCTGGATTAGAAAAAGGCTGTTATTCCAATATTTAAAAAGGGTAGTCGTTTACAGCCGGGTAATTACAGGCCTATTTAACTTCCGTGGTGGGGGAACTTCAGTGGTGGGGAAGATACTGGAAAGTTTAATAAGGGAACATGTCCTAGAGTATGTTTCAAGGACTGACATTATACAGTTGTGTTCAAAATTATTCAACCTCCACTGAAATTGAGTGTTTTGGCCAGTTTGACATTGATTTTGATCATTTTAGTCAATTAAATCAAAGAGACACTTGTAAGTCAGACAAATATATCATAACATTTATAATGAAATAACCACAAATGTCTTTTCTGTGCTCACATCATTATCAGTTTTATGCAACCCCCAAGTGACATTCATTCTTAGTACAACATCCTTTTCCAGTTATAACAGCTTTTAAACGTGAAGCATAGCTTGACACAAGTGTCTTGCAGCGATCTACGGGTATCTTAGCCCATTCTTCATGGGCAAAAGCCTCCAGTTCAGTCACATTCTTAGGCTTGCGCGCTGCAACTGCTTTCTTTAAGTCCCACCAGAGGTTCTCAATTGGATTTAAGTCTGGTGACTGCGATGGCCACTCCAAAATGTTAATCTGCAACCATGCTCTAGTGGACTGGGAGGTATACTTGGGATAATTGTCCTGTTGAAAGGTCCAATGTCTCCCAAGCCTCAGGTTTGTGACGGACTGCATCAATTTTTTTTCCAATGTCTCCTGGTACTGAAGAGAATTCATGGTACCTTGCACACCCTGAAGCTTCCCTGTACCTACAGAAGCAAAACAGCACCAAAGCATGATTGACCCCCCCCGCCATGCTTCACAGTAGGCAAGGTGTTCTTTTCTTCCTCCTCCAATCATAGCGTTGATCCATGGGCCCAGTTTGTTTCATCAGTCTACAGAACACTATCCCAAAACTTTTGTGGTTTGACTTTTGGCATACTGCCTCTTTGGAGGCAGCAATGGGGTGCGCCTGGGAGTTCTGGCATGGAGGCCTTCATTACGCAGTGTGCGCCTTATTGTCTGAACTGAAACTTCAGTACCCGCATCTGACAAATCTTTTTTCAGTTCCTCAGCAGTCACACGGGGGACTTTTCTCCACAGCAGTTGAAGTCAGCATCTTCTTTCTGCCACGACCAGGTAGCGTTTCAACAGTGCCCTTAGCCTTGAATTTGCAAATGAAGCTTCCTATGGTATCTCTTGGTATGTTTAACATCTTTGCAATCTTCTTATAGCCATTGCCCTTCCTGTGAAGAGAAATCACTACTTCTCTTGTCTTCCTGGACCATTCTCTTGACTTCACCATGTTTGTAAACACACCAGTAATTGTCTAGAAGGAGCTAAGTATCACAGTCATTTTGAATCTGCCTAATTGGTGCTTATTATGCTTGATTGCTGCTCGTTGACATCCACAAGTGTTTTCAATACCTGATTGAAAACACTTGAATGAACCTCTGTTCTTAAGAGTGGTAGTCTTTAAGGGGTTGAATAATTGTGTCAATGAAGAAATCACAAAAAAAAACCAAAACATTTAATACTGTATTACAAAAACAATTAATGTCATTTTAGTTGCATTTGGTTCTTTAAAAAGTCCTTGTAAGATTTCATTCTGAACACAATTACAAATGTACACTGAATTCCCTAAAACCCTTTACAGCATTGGGGGTTGAATAATTTTGAAAACAACTGTAAGCAGTAACCAGCATGGATTAAGGAGGAATAGATCTTGTCAAACTAACTTGCTTGGCTTTTTTGAGGAAGTAGAAATGTAGACTCTGGCATAGCAGTAGATGTAGTTTACTTAGATTTTGCAAAGGCTTTTGATTCAGTCCCCCATAGGCGACTAATGTATAAGCTAAGGTCTGTTGGTCTGGGGAGTCACATTTGTACATGGATAGAAAATTAGTTAATGAATAGGATGCAGAGATTAGTTGTTAATGGGGCTTCATCATTATGGACTAAAGTGCTAAGTGGGGTGCCCCAGGGTTCTGTGTTGGGGCCGCTTCTATATAATCTATTTATTAATTATTTGGAAGTGGGTATTGTCAGCAAGGTATATTATTAAAAACTTCAGAGGATGTGCAATCACTGCAGGGGGATCTAGATAGATTGTCACATTGGGCTGCTAAGTGGCAGATGAGATTCAATGTTGAGAAAATGTTGTCCCTATTTACAAAGCATTGGTAAGGCCCCATTTGGAATATGCAGTGCAATTTTGGAATCCCGTGTACAAAAAGGACATCTTTGAAATGGAAAGGGTTCAGAGAAGGGTAACTAAATTAATAAGTAGATTGGGGGAGCTTGAATATGAAAAGAGACTGGAAAAGTTACAATTATGTATGCTGGAGGAAAGGTGCTTGCTTCACCAATAGAGCATGTCAGAGGACACGTGACCATCCCTTAAGACTTGAAGAAAAAAGGTTTAGGCTTCAAGTTCGGAAAGGGTTTTTCACTGTGAGAACGGTAAGCTATGGAACGGTCTTCCAGTGGACGTTGTTCTGGCAGGTTCATTGGTCAGTTTCAAACAAAAAAGCTGGATGAGTTTCTGCAAACAAGGAATGTTGCAAGTTACTGGTATTGATACATAAAGTAGAGTTGATCCAAGGAAATTGCCAATTGCCATTTGGAGTCAGGAAGGAGTGAGGCCATCCCTATTTATTACATTTAAAAGAATTAAAAAGAGCTAAACATTAAATTAAGACAAAATATCATATCCTGCTGTTTCTCTAATTCATATCTGGAATACATTTTTGTAGTATTAAACATTAATTAAAATGTTCATGTTCAATAAAATTCAAAAAAAGGTTACCCTTCCACAGAAACCTAAGAAGACTATCTTGAACAGTTCATGTCAAGTATCATTACTTGCACAACATTGTATACAGCATTTTTAACAGTTGTTGCCTTGAGGCAAATAACCATACGCCTAATTACTTTGGGTTGTTCTTTCAATCATGAAAAAGAGAGTATTGTGGGTTTAATTCAGACCATGCCTCAGTACATTAAGGGGATGGCACATTTGGATTGATAAAGCATTAAATAATTACAGAAACTTTGTGGAGATCTACGATCATAACCATAATTTTTATCCAAGCTAATAGCTGAAGATCACTGGACGTATGAGAGTGAAACACACAGACAGAATGTTAATGTACCCGATTTACTGTAAAATATAAGGTTTTTTAGTCAAGGGTATTATTTCTTTACCACAAAATGCTGCAGTTTGAATTCTGTTTTTTAGGTCAAGATTAAGTTGTAATATTCCTAAATGGTAGATTACTACATTTCTTCCTATAAAATTTGCAAAGAGATATGTGAGCTTACTAAGTACCAGTAAAATCTGAGGCTATAGCTAAGCATGATATATAATATAAGCCAATATTTGTAAAAAAAAAAAAAAAAAAATTAAAAAATTCTATATTTATATATATTATTTAACGCTATATATATAACACACCTTCCAGACTTCCTGATAATAGCTAATTGTAAAAGCAAAATGCGTTGGCGTGAACTTCTTGAAATTATTACTCGTAGACCTAGGAGTGCTCAATTCTTTACATGTATGCAGATTCATGTTGATATAAACTTGCTGACATCTTGGTTCTGCATTCCTGTCTGCTTAGCTCCACCCCTCTGTGAGTTCCTTGTGCTCCTTCTTCTGAAGTCTAAAAAAGCACTGCCCGTGTGCTTGTGGGGGCGTCGTCACAGCGCACGCGATGTGATGTCAGCACGTGCCCTCATGACATCATCGCGGTGCACTGTGCTTGTACAGCACAGCGACGTCATGTCGCATTCACTGTGATGTCAAGTACACTGGCACGTGCATGGAGCTCAAGGACGGTCCTTTTTGGGACTTCAGAAGAAGGAGCACAAGGAACTCACAGAGGGGTGGAGCTAAGCAGACAGGAATGCAGATCCAAGATGACAGCAAGTTTATATCAGCACAGGTAGGCTCAGGAGGGAGCTAGGGAAAAAAAAGGGGGGGGTGATTAGTTAAAGCTGCTGCTTCCAATTACACTTAACTTGTTTTAACAGTTTACTTATCCTTTAACTTTTAGAATGTTTGGTCTTCATAGACATTACCTACAACCTTCATGATAATTATCTGCAATCAGGATTTTGACACGTTAATGTACTACAACCATTGTAAATGTACTGCAAATCAAGAACCAGTTTTCTCTCTTCCTTATTTTGGATCCATCAGCTGCCCTTGATACTGTGGACTAGAAATGTAGGGTTCGAACAGAACCCAGTTTCGAATCGAATCTGAGGGTTTCAAAGTCCCGACAAAACTTTCGGAACTCCCGAATTTCACAGAACACGGATTTTTCGAATTTTCGAGTTTTTATCGAAAATCAAAAGTAGCCAGTAGACGATTTTCGAAAATAGAAAGTAGACAATTTTCGAAAATCGAAACTCGAACTTTCCAAAAATTCGAAAACAGAACTAAACTAAACAGTTTCGAACATCTCTCCTGTCAAGCTGGAAGAGCACAGCTATATTGGATGTAATGTATCACATTTTTTTACTGCAGCATTCGTGATCCATGAAGTCCATAGGCTCGTAGCTGGGTAAAAAGTATTGCCATCCAATTTGGTTTGCAGCCAAGGACTTGGCTTCTAAGATAAGTCCAGAGGAAAATGTGACCTAATAAAAGTCCGCAGGTATACATGACTTGATCCAAGTTGGTGCGCTCTAGGTTTGAGATTTGTGCTGTAATTTGTTTATGGAAGTGTGACTTCAGTTTACCGAGGAGTAATCCAAGGAGATTTATATCTTGTATTCCCGATCTACTTGCACTCCCTCTCTTAGATAAATTGTCCATCTCTGTTGGGATTTGATTAGGATTAATCAATATTTTAATTTTATGTACTCAAAAATGGAATATACATATTGCATTGCATATTTTGTTTGAACTCATGCGTTCTCTAATGGCACTTAATAAGTAAGTGGATGTAATAAAATGCTCTTAGCATTTTTGACCAATTAAGTGGTTGTGCCAGTTTTGTGAGGACAAAGGGGCCACACATTTTCTCACATGCTTATGATCGTGCTTGTGACCTGATAGCAAGTGAGAATTGCAGAGCAGTGTATGTCAATGAGGTTGGCCACATTGCATATGCTGCAATCCATTTTGGTGTGCATGCAAGCACAGTTTTTTTCTGGATCGCAAGAGTTTCCATTCCAGACTATTGAAGAAATTAACGCCAAAAACAGACATGTCTTAAAGTCTGGTCCAGTGTGGCCTCAGCCTTCCATAAAGTTTTATTGTTACTCCTTAGGTTATAATAATAACTGCAGCAGCTTTCATCCCTCATGTTCTGACAGGATTTTACTTTGTCTCCCCTAGGCCAGCTTGACACATATCTAATTTCAAATTAGTGGCATGTTTCCATTAGCTAAATGTTTCCCAAATGTTTTTTAAACTGTCACCATTGACAAAATGCTACACATAGAGTTTATCTGCTACCAAGCATCTGGATCTGCACAGTAAACACTACAGTACCATTTATGTGAAAATATACAGCAAAACTGACTTTCAAAAAAATGCAAATCAGTGTAGCTGCACTAATTACATTTTATTAGAAATGTCCTCCAATCCCTTGTCTGATATCCCTAGGCTGGAGGATATATCCTTGGTTTTGTTGGGCTACCACCGGTCACTTCCATTCATCTTTCTCAGTAAAGTCTAATAATATGGAGGTGGAATCACAACACCAATGTAGAAACCCAACAGCAGTTTTGCTGCATTGTGATTCTCTGTAAAACTTGTGGGACCAAAAATCCATCCATTAGCTGGCATTAAAAAACTTCTGTTATAGTGTGTTAAGATACTTGTGCAGCCACCATAAACCTCATCTTAAAGTCATGCCAACCTTTATTATTTTAATTAGTACTTAGCGTTGGGACCAGGAGTGCATTTCCCTGTAC
This sequence comes from Hymenochirus boettgeri, assembly GCA_019447015.1. Taxonomy (NCBI): domain Eukaryota; kingdom Metazoa; phylum Chordata; class Amphibia; order Anura; family Pipidae; genus Hymenochirus; species Hymenochirus boettgeri. The sequence continues at coordinate 168,780,176 of CM033473.1, read as the reverse complement.
CTTAGGCTTTTATATAGTGCAGTTTATATGGAATTGGGACCTCATGTTGGGCCAGGCCAGGGTTGTTCTAAAGTGCATTAAATGGCACACAGCGCAATATTAGTGTCTCGCACCATCCTTGATTATTCTTCTGGTATTGCCAGTAACAATCCCCCCACTGCTTACTGCAGTAAGCAATGTGTTTTAGTAAAACAGAACTACTATAGACATGCTACCCTATAGACCCTGTCACCCTAGGCCATGACCTAGTTGGCCTTGTGGGAAATCCAGCCTTGGTCATGTTTAAATGACAATTTAATCAAGTATTGTACTATTTTGTAAGAAAAGCAATCTTCTATCATGTTTTTGTAGGCTCTGCTTGATAGCATTCATTTGATTCAACTATGAGGATCTGGCTGCATGGTCTCCTTCAAAATTTTAACCCCAAAACTGTGCCAACTAAGCTAGACATTTTCTTAAAACATAAAAAATAAAAATGCATTTACAAGACACTATTGTAGAAAGAAGATTCACGTTGATTTCTGTCTGCATTGCAGCTACCAAATGAAATTCAGTAAATGGTGCAACGTTAATCAAATATTGTAAAATAAGCTGCTATTGTATGCTTCATTCCTAAAAAAGAGTGAGACTGTGCTGACAATAACATGTTGGTGTCTATTTCATTAACTACCTTTTAATATTCTCATGAGCATGAGCCTCTGTTGTACATATTGGTCCCTTTTTACTGCACAACAACAGTTAAAAATTTTAAATTAATTTTTGCAAAGATTTTTAATCGATTTGCAAAGTTAGTCTTGTAAAATATATTCAGACAATCTAAAAAAATAAATTGCCTTTTTATTGTAAGGGAACATATTTTAATGATTTATAGCCCACTGTATGCTCCTTATAATGGTCCTTTTCATATAAGAAGATGCCTTTTGATTTAGCATATTATACTGCATTTGATTTACAGATGCATTAGATCCGACTCCAATTAATTTAGTTATTCCATTGACCTAAGTTTGCACAACTGCCACAACACTAGGCGAACTATACTTAAAGTATGTATGTATTTTCCAGTGCATGGCAAACTTCATCTAGGAACTACTGCTACAACCATTTTACAACATAAAAACTGTTCTATGTATGACACAAAATTGCATAACAAAACTTCCCAATCCAACAACTGTTACTTCTCTAAAACCCATGCATTGCAAAATATAACAAGCTGGTGACCTCTACTCCATATATTATTTTAGATCTATAGTATTTTTTTATATGTTAATTATATGCGTGTGTTCAGCTATTGCACAATACTATAAACTATACTTGTTTTATTAAAAGAAGATGTCTCACCACTCATTTAAGTGACTTGCTCAGTTAAGCTGGGTGGTAGGGACACTTGCCAGTATGTATATAAAGGTTATATAAATTGTCCAAGCTGCAATTAGCATAATAAGGTCACTATATTCAGTGAACAGTTGTTTAGCTGATAGGCTAAAGATGACAAATGGTTCTTTAACCTCTTACTGCTGCAGTTAAAGAACACAAAAAGAAAGTAGGTGTATTATGAAAAACAGCAGTTGTTCTGGGCACAATAGTGGCCTTTTAATGCCTAAATGTGAAAACAATTTAAATGGAAAAACAAACAAGAAAGTTAAAAAATGACAGCTAGTATTTAAAAATATAATTCATGAAAGGCATTGAATGCAAATTACAAATGAAAAAACTAGGGAAATACTGAATGAAAACCTAGAGGCCCTGCTGGATTCCATTTCACCCAGACACTCTAGCAAATCTCCAGATAAAGAGTCTCATGTTAAATTTCAAAGCTATTGAATACAAAGAGAGGATTTAAAAGTAAAATAGACATTTAATAACATGCTGACTAAATGCACTATAAATCTGGGATATCTGGCATACTTCAAGGTCATATTTAATTAAATACAAAGTAAATTGCACCTATTTTATTTTTTCTTCTAATCTGGTCATCTGTCATCCAATCCCCTGCTTAGATGCATTATATCATTTTAGTTACTGATCCCATTTTCATTTTTTTGTAGTGTCTTCATATTCTTTCATCTTTATGAGGGTATTCAATAATTTATCTACCTGTGTGTGCGAGTATTAAAATGAAACCTAATGGTCAAAATAACCTCATTACTTTTCTGTGTAATCCCTCTTGGCTTAAACGCAATTGCATTTTTTACCTTTAGATTACCGCCTCATTAGTGTGATTGTTATTGGAAAGTTGTCTTCCACATGGGAACTTCTAAAGATTTCTAAAGAGACTAGGGGAACAGTTTGTTGGATAGTTATACTCTATGGGGCTTATTTAATAAGAGGTGGGAAAATTTTGCATGTACTGTTAATATGCAACAACCAATCAGATTTTCTCAAATGTATTCTAAATGTAGTAGACACGTCCTGCAAATTAACACCACAGGCACATTTTTGCACCTATTACGTAAGTCAACCTATAGAAATCACTATTCCCGAACAGCAACAGTCAATTTTACAAAAAATGTGGAATGGTGCTATAGGTTTCTACTGTGATGTAGAACAACAGAATATGCTTCATAACCCAGAAAACTATTAAAATGCTTTTTAGGTTGATTGCTACACACAAAATGTGTTTTTTATGGATACTTGTGTGGTTTAAGGGTCATGGTTTTGAACCAATGTTTCATCTTTAACAATCTTTGATAATATTTCAGTAGGATTTTCTTTAAGATGGTTTATGTTTTCTGGCTGAATATCTGAAAACAAGCTTTTTGACCCAGTGTCAACATTCAGAAATCCCAATGGCCACTGATATTAGAAGATAAAATGAATTTTTTGGTCTATTTTAAAGTACACCATCCCCCAACCTTCCTCCTTCCTTTTTTTCAGAATTGCCCTTCGTTTGTTTGCAGCAGCATGGGAAAGTTGTGCTTGTTCCTGGGGGTGTGTCTTCTCCTGTGCTGGGGGTGCTGTCACTCAATGTGCATAATCATGGTAACAGACACACCCACTCGGCTGCAGTAAAGAAATCCTTTCCTCCCTGACTGACTCTCTAAATTCATTTTTACAGCTGATCATGCAGAGACAGGGGAGGAAAAATTAAAACCCTCTTTCCACAATTCTGTAACAATGGCAGTGGCACTAAAGGAACACACGCGTCGGACATTTCCAAAGCAGGTACTCACTGAAAGTGGGCGGACCTGCACCATCCACAGCGTTCAGGGAGAAACTTATTAGATTTCTTTGAGACTTTGCAGAGGGCCGTTTCATTTGAATGACCCCATCAGAATCCCGATTGTAACGGGTCCAATAAGTTATTAGCATGGAGGTATTAAGTAATGCGTGTAGACGTTCAAGGAGTTTTGATGCAAACGGTAAAAGGGAGACAGGGCGGTAGATTGAGAGACAGGTAGGGTCCAGAGAGGGTTTTTTAAGAAGAGGTTTGACACACGCATGTTTAAAGGCAGCCGGAAAAATCACAGAGGTCAGGGAGGAATTAAAAATGTGAGAAAGAGCGGGGGAAAGTATTTTAGCACAGTGTCTGAGTAGGAAGGAGGGCTTACACATTGTAAGCAGCGAGGACAATAGGAGGTCGAAGACTTCAGAATGGGTGACAGGGGTGAAAGATTCCAGAACTGCAGGTGGTGGGGCAGGCAAAGCAAGGAGAGAGTTGTCCTGGGGTGAGGGGATTAGAATATGGATATCATCTATTTTATTTCTAAAGTAGTCTGCAAAAACCTGAGGAGCGTTAATGGAATGAAGAGTGTCCATACAGGAGGGCAGCAAGAGAGTGTTAAATAGCGAAAATAGACAGTGTGGGTTACTTTTGTTATTGTTTATAAGTGTGCTAAAGTAGGAGTGTTTAGCTGCCGAAAGAGCCGAATTAAGACACGACAACATGAGCTTGAAATGGTTAACGTCCGCCTGATTTTTTTCCACAGCCGTTCAGCTTCACGAGTACAGAGGTGTAAGAACTTGGTATCTGAATTGAGCCAAGGACGGGGGTTAGCGGGGTAAAGTAATTAGATTGTGATCAGAGAGTGGGAAGGAGTAAGTAGCAAACTGAGAGACAGAAAGATTTTTAGTAAAGACCAAGTCAAGAAAGTGACCATCCTCAAATTCTAAAGATCTCTGGGGAAGGGATCTCTGTACTCATGTTACAAGACTTTTAGGTTTAAGTACCTTTACTAGGGTATTATATGGTATCTTATTTATATCATTGCCACCTATGCATTTTAACTTATTAAACCCTTGCCTTAGTTTAACATATATTATTGTGAATCAATACATCCCCTGATCTTGTATATATACACAACTATACATACATTTATATTTTTAGGTTTATTTGTTTTCTACTCACAATTAATCTATGATCACTTTTTGAAAATATTAATCTATTACTGGTCTTCCCTCCTACCCTAAACTAAATCATAGAGTCAACCAAAACTCATTATTTTAGCAAGCTTATATTTTTTGTGGTAAATATAGTTATACCCATTACATAGCAGAGAAAAACCATGGTTGATTATGGAATTCAGATACATGACAGCCATTTAACTAGTCTATAACATCACTATTAAGATACAAATATAAGTAGAACAATGAATCTTAATCTTAGGACTTCTAAATTCAATTAAATTGTATTTAATATTGTGTGCTTTTAGAATCACAATAATTACCATGTCGTAAGTAAATGAAAACATGTAAACAAAAATAATTGTTTCCCACAGGTATCAAATCATGCATACATAGAAAACTGACAGATGCAATTGTTTTTAGCGGGGTCAAAATATTTTGTCAGACAGCATCTGACAGTTTCATGCCTGGATCTGTTTATCATTCATTTCAGAGTCATGTACAGCTGCACAAATTGCAGTGACCTTACTAAGGCATCCATTGTCAGGCTTGCAAGATAACACAGCACAGTATAACCTGTGCATAAAAAAAACTGGTTTTAGCATCATTCTTTACAAAAATATGCCTTACACACACATTTGCAAATAGATATTTCAAACTTTTTTTATTCTGCAGAAATTGATAGTAAACTTCCAGCTCTTGAGCTAAATCAAGAATTCTATGAACAATATTTATTGGAAAGAATTCCATGGTTTTAGCAGCTGGAAGAAAAGAAAAGATACTCGTTTACCTATTAGTATATATTCTACACCGAAAGATACGCAGAGATCCTTTTTTTTATGAATTCTAAAATTACACATTAGAAAATGCTAGTAAATGCTTTAAAGTAAAAAATCTTGCTAAACTATTAATTAAACTCATTTAAACAAAAACAAGAAAACAGACACTTGCAATGTTTTTGCAACATTTTAAATTAGCAAACCAAAAGCTACACTATGCCACTGCTATTTTCCATTAACCATAGCATTTACCCATAGATCCTGTTAATGATAGGGTATTTAAAGGACAACTAAGCTTATTTTTTTAATATCCTAGTGTGAAAGCTTTTCTCCCCAGAACACCTATACACTGAAAAGTTCTTCTCTAGTATGTTGCATTTAGTATATGTAAGAAATAAGATTATGTAACTAAGAAGGCTTCCATGGTAATGCCAGTACAACTCATAGTCCATGTTGGCATCAAAGAGACACTAACAATAGCATTTACGCACAGACCCTGTCAATGGTAGGGTATTAAAAGGAGAACTAAACTTAATTTTATAAAATCCTAATGTGAAAGCTTTTCTCCCCAGAACACCTATACATTGAAAAGTTCTTCTCTAGTATGTTGCAATTGGTGTATGTAAGAAATAGATTCTTTAACTAAGAAGGCTTCCATGTTAATGCCAGTACAACTCATGTCTATGTTGGCATCAAAGAGACATGCCCCCTGACCCCAGGATTCAGACTCTTTGCACAGGGTTTCTAGCTTCTGTTTCTAGCGAAAGAAAGTTTCTAATTGTATCTGTATTCATTGCTGACTTGCTGGTGGTGCACCATGTAAATGCCATGTTTTTAGGAACACAAAGTCCCAAGACTTCACAAGTTTAAATCCCCTAGTTTACTTATGAAACAATACAACATAGTCTACTACCAGAATTTATTGCTATTTTGTTTGTTTCCATCATGTTTTTAGAAAAATATATACATATATACAAACTTTATATATACCTGCTCTGGTAGAGATTCTACCTATACTGATATCCCACCTAGTAGCCCTTGCGGCACAGAGGTAGAAAGCTTTACTTTTTAGCAAGACACAGCATAGAAAGTTGCAGGTTCAATTCCCCTGACTTATTTTATTTTTTACTAAAATGCTAATATTCTGTTTCTTACATCCATGGTACCACAAAAATAAACCAAAAAGATTTTGGATTCTTTGTATTAAAAGCCAAGGAATTTATAATTGTTACAGACAGGAGCCTTTGTAATGTGTTTAATAATGGTAATATATTATAACCTAAAGGTAAATGGCTAAAGGTGTTGAATATCTATAACAGTAATGATTGCCTACATGTATAAATGTAGATATCTTCAAGTGATACTGTAGTATTTGAAAAAATGGCCTTTTTGCCAGTCATATGCTTCAATATTATTACTTCTGTAAAGGAGTTAAGGAGATAGATCATAAGGATCTAAATAATATTCTAAAGATATATTCTAAATTCTAGGGTAACTATTCACAATACAAAAAGTGTATTTTATTAAAAATGTTGTGCTTTATATAAAGGCATTTATAGGAAAAAAATGATTTACTCACGAATGTAACAGATGGACTCTAGGAAACCCCGAAGGGAACCAGCTGTGCTGTCATTTATTAGTATGAAGCTAATCTTCCAATTAGCTATGTATATTGACATTATTACAATTCATCACCTCTTTTGCACAATATATTTTTTAATGCCTATAACAAACTGATCAGAAATCTGTGCCAATCTCTTGGGACTGTGAATGTATTATAAGTGAAGGATGACTAAATTTTAAACCGTTTTTATTTCATGCACGCTGATGCTAACAGTGAACAATACTTTTAATGCTTTTAAATAATTAATTTTATATTCCCATAAGCAATCTGAAGACTTCATTGGAGTGCACTAAACACCTACAATACTAAAGTTAAATACAATTGAATAGAGAAGCAGCTTTTAACTGTTAGATCCTGTTCTGAATTCTGATTAAAATACAGGATTGCCCAACAGACTCAATATATATGCAGCAACAGTGCTCAAGGGAATATAGGCTTGTAAATGTTTTCATTTAAGATGTTATGTCCAATCTATACAAAAGTTGACTGCTTGAGAATTTATTTGATTTGTATTTCTAAGCAAGATAAATTTATTCATCAGGACAAGTAGAAAACACCAAAAGCAATAACTTAAATAACAGAGGGATACCACCTCCAAACCACAACCCCTCCATATGTGCAAAACACCCAACATACTTAAGATCATAACTCCCCGCGCCCATTATAGTGGCTGAATGCCAGGTATGTGGGTGCAGATGTTCTATTTATATATATATATATATATATATATATATATATATATATATATACACACACACACACACACACACACACACACACACACACACTTTTTTAAACTTACTCAAAACGTGACTAAATATTTGGTACTTTGATTAGTATTACTTGATATATATAGTAAACAATACATGCTCTGAGTTATGACTCCATCAATTAGACATAAAGAGGGAAAAAAGTTCTTACAAAAGTTTTTATCGTTAGAAATTGTGCTAATTTTGCCCCACCCAAACAGATCTTATTTAACATTTGAAAGCTGACATTTGATTGGTTGGGGCAAAATTACACCATTTCTAGTACTTTTAGTTTTGTGCTAAATAGGAGCCAAAACTTAACCTCTGAAGGTTTTATTTTATACACAAATTTAAATGTGTAAAAATGTCTAAAAATGTGCAAATGAACTGGTAGTTTACTTTCCCCCTTTTTAAACTATTTTACTGTACATTGCACGAAAAGTCAATTGATCACCAAACGAGTTAATGAATTTGGTTCTTAGGTTTCATGGCATGGCAGAGACAAATCCTATTTTATTCCTGCAGATCTTGAAATAAAGCTCTATTGTAGTTCATACCTCACTGGCTGGATAAACATTAGAGCTTTAAAAATCCTTTTGCTGGACTATTTCTTTGAGGTCTGCAACTTGCCTAAACTTAGATCCCTATGTCGAACAGCTACAATTAAATTTGATATTTTTCAGAGTAATTATGTTTTCAGTTGTTGTTTTGCTATGTTTCAAGAAGGATATACAGCTGAAAACAAATGAAAGACCAAATAACCTTATATATTGCTATATATAAGAAAGCTCTATGCATGTCTTTAGGGTTGTTACACAATTAGAGAGTATTAAGTACTTGCGCATCCGCCGCAAGCCTAATTACCAGAGGCTGAGAAGCACGTTTAGTGTAACCACAGTTTTTAACGCCAGTAGATAGCTGTTGTGGGTGGGTGAATTCCCTGTATGTCTCTGGTTATGCAAAATATGTTTTTACTAAAGGCTATCCTCCACTAATTTCTTTGCCCCTTCATTTCTAAAGACCTAATTTTTTAAACCATGCAAGTTCATAAACAACATACAGTAGGGTTTTCAATGCTTCCTTTTTTGTTCATTGACAGTAATTTTTTTACACTTTAAATATGATGTTTTGTTAAGTAACAGTGGAGCAGACCTAAGTTTTATTTTTTTTATATACCATACAGTTGTGTTCAAAATTATTCAACCCCCACTGAAATTGAGTGTTTTGGCCAGCTTGACATTGATTTTGATAATTTCAGTCATCTTGTTTACAATTAAATCAAAGAGACACTTGTAAGTCAGACAAATATAACATAACATTTATAATGAAATAACCACAAATATCTTTTCTGTGCTCACATCATTATCAGTTTTATTCAACCCCCAAGTGACATTCATTCTTAGTACTTAGTACAACATCCTTTTCCAGTTATAACAGCTTTTAAACGTGAAGCATAGATTGACACAAGTGTCTTGCAGCGATCTATGGGTATCTTAGCCCATTCTTCATGGGCAAAAGCCTCCAGTTCAGTCACATTCTTAGGCTTGCGCACTGCAACTGCTTTCTTTAAGTCCCACCAGAGGTTCTCAATCGGATTTAAGTCTGGTGACTGTGATGGCCACTCCAAAATGTTCCAGCCATTAATCTGCAACCATGCTTTAGTGGACTTGGAGGTATGCTTGGGATCATTTTCCTGTTGAAAGGTCCAACATCTCCCAAGCCTCAGGTTTGTGACGGACTGCATCACATTTTTCTCCAATATCTTCTGGTACTGAAGAGAATTCATGGTACCTTGCACACGCTGAAGCTTCCCTGTACCTGCAGAAGCAAAACAGCCCCAAAGCATGATTGACCCCCGCCATGCTTCACAGTAGGCAAGGTGTTCTTTTCTTCATAGGCCTTGTTCTTCCTCCTCCAAACATAGCGTTCATCCATGGGCCCAAACAGTTCTAATTTTGTTTCATCAGTCCACAAAACACTTTTGTGGTTTGTCCACATGACTTTTGGCATACTGCAGTCGACTCTTCTTATTCTTTGGAGACAGCAAGGGGGTGCGCCTGGGAGTTCTGGCATGGAGGCCTTCATTACGCAGTGTGCGCCTTATTGTCGGAGCTGAAACTTCAGTACCCGCATCTGACAAATCTTTTTTCAGTTCCTCAGAAGTCACATGGGGACTTTTCTCCACTTTGGGCTTGAGGTAGCGCACAACAGTAGAAGTCAGCATCTTCTTTCTGCCATGACCAGGTAGCATTTTAACGGTGCCCTTTGCCTTGAATTTGCTAATGATTCTTCCTATGGTGTCTCTTGGTATGTTTAACATCTTTGCAATGTTCTTATAGCCATTGCCCTTTTTTTCTGTAAAGAAAAATCACCACTTCTCTGGTCTTCCTGAACCATTCTTCTGACTTCACCATGTTTGTAAACACACCAGTAGATGTCTAGAAGGAGCTAAGTATCACAGTCATTTTAAATCTGCCTAATTGGTGCTTATTATGCTTGATTGCTGCTCGATGACATCCACAATTGTTTTTAATACCTGATTGAAAACACTTGAGTGAACCTCTGTTCTTAAGAGTGGTAGTCTTTAAGGGGTTGAATAATTGTGTCAATGAAGAAATAACAAAAAAACATTTAATACTGTATTACAAAAACAATTAATGTCATTTTAGTTGCATTTGGTTCTAAAAAGTGGTTGGGTGTTGAATAATTGTGAACACAACTGTATATACTCTAATATAAGCCCATCCGAGTATAAGCAGAGGAACTTATTTTTACCTTAAAAACAAGTAAAACTGATTGACCCGACTATAAGCATAGGGTAAAAAAGTATGACCACTACTGCAAACCTGTATTTAGTAAAACACAGTATTGAGGCTAATATAATAATAGCCAAATCCAATAACCCCCAACTCCTTAGAATGCTTTGGTTGCATTGAGTTGTAATTTATAAACATCTGCAGTGGTAAGGTTCAATTAACAACAAGAAAAAATAGCTCCTGCCCAACTCTATAACCCCTCATAGACCCCAAAGAAGAAGAGGCTTGTTCTTATTCTTACCAGTCCAACTGACAGGAGAGTTAGTGGACGTGTTCCTTCCTTGGTCCTCCATTGCATACGGTGAGGACGTGAGGCACGTAACTTACTGGCGTGTGACTACGTGCTTGCGCCTACATGCCCGCGTCTCTCCTGCTCAGGTCTCCTTATGCATTCCTTACCATTTGCGGCCAAATTGAAACAAATTGTGAGTACCGGTAATGACTGCTTTGCGACACATACTGTACTGGTAGCTCTTTCTCTGATCTCCTTCCAGTTAACTATGTGACTCGAGTTAAAGCCAATGTCAATGTCATTTTAAAAAAAAAAAAACCTCAGCTTATACTCTAGTATATACGGTATCCTATAAAACCTTGAAGAGAATGTCACAATGTCTTAATATAACAGACATGCCTCCAGTTAACCTAAATCTTATCCTTCGTATTTCAGTTCCAATAATGGAAAATCACCTTCAAGCAGAAGCCAAAACAAAATCTAATTCTTAAGGAAACTATGTTACCATGGAGAACACATTAATTTTACATTTTTTCTTGCCATTCAAAATGCAGCATCTAACTTGAAAATATTCATAATATCACTTGGGAGAGGTAATATATAAATTGACTAACACCAAATTTATCACTTACGGATGGCCCTAATATGCCTCCAATAAATCATCTCTTACCTATAAACTACGTGTGAGAAGGACAAGAATGTTTAATTCAATTGTAGTAACATATTGTTTTTAATTTGAATTTAATTTGTTGGCATTGTAAACCCTTTTACAATCTATAAAGTTTTGAATATTCTTTTTTTTTAATTTACTGTACTGAATCCGGTCCGATTTCAAACTTTTGAAAATCCCAAATCTGGCCCAATAGGGCCCAGGTCAATAGGGACAAATAGTTCAAAAAGTTTGGATTAAAATTAAGCTAAAATAGCAATGATAACTTAATGTACATGGCTCTGGGAACTGGAAAATGGTCTAGGAAAAAACACAGACAAATATCCAGAACTTGAAATAAAGTAACTTCCTTCACACAAGCACTACTTTCGAGCTTCTATATTCAACAATTATCCCGAAAATTCTATAATGTCCAAAAACACTATATTTTTTTCGAAAATGCAATATATCTAGAATATGCAGTGGCAATGATTCCTTGTTGCATCCCTAAACAAAAGGGGGTAAAATTACAAAAAAAAATCTGTATTAAATGGGAAACTTCAGTGGAATATATCATTATTTCTTTAAATTCTTAGTCTATATTATACATACCTTGTTATTCTACATAGTCTCTTCCTATTTGAAAAATCAGTTGAATTTATACCCCTTGCTATTTCCTGCTGTTAACAGGGAAGCTGCAATTTCAGGTTCTGCAATGGTCCTTCTTCGACTCAGAATGCACACTAATGTGGAATGTTTCTAACAGTAAATGCTACCGATTGGCTGTTGGATGGGTCATACATGCTCAGATCTATACTGAGCTACTAAATTAACCCAGGTGCTGGGTCAAGAACAAGACCATCTCTATTATAGGTCCTGCAAACAAGAAATCAGTATTTCAGAAACATTTATTTATATATACAGGTCATTAGAATGGAAAAATACTGCTCTTTTTTCTTAAAAGTATTTGTATTTGCACTGAACTTCCCCTTTATTTTTATTATTTTTCAATTTGCTTTATAACATCAGCACAATTGAGTTAGAGTACGCTCACTTGGCCCAACTGGACATATCCAACACCACATTGGCTTCTATCCCTCAGAGTATGCATCGTGCAAGGGGAAGTGGGCAAAAGTGTAACACTTCACAACAGCAGAACCATTGACTTAGAGTAGGCTCACTGCAGTTTGCTAACATTTTTGAGGAGCCAGACAGGCCGAGTCCCTCTGTACATACCCAACACCACATTGGTTTATCTCCCCCACAGTTTGTATCATATAGGGGAAAGCAGAAAAAGTAACGCTTCACAGAATCAGAACCATTGAGTTAGAGTAGGCTCACTGCAGTTTGCCACAATTGTTGAGGAGTCAGACATGCTTGGCCCCTCTGGACATACCCCACATTACATTGGCTTCTCTCCCTCAGAGTATGCATCATGCAAGAGAAAGTGAGTAAAAGGGTAACAATTTACAATGTGGCTGTATTGTTTCCCCAAACAAAAAGTAAAAATAAGTCTGGGAATTTGAACGCTCGAATGTGTGTTTCTAAAACAAGTTCTTCAGAAGATGAGCCTTCACAACATATGCAAAAAATGCAGGTACATTTAGATGCTTTATCTTTTTCAAGGAACAATATTTAAAAAAAAAAAGAAAAATCAAAACAAAAATTTAAAATCGGCTAAATATTTTGTATTCCCCGGGGGGTCTGTATGCAATTCACAGAGGTTGGTAAATAAACTGCAGCTTTCAGAGTCTTATCAGCGACTTCCATATTGGTGTGAAGACATCTGTATAGACACTTTGTGCAAAAACACAGTGAATACTGGGATCAGGGAGTGCGGCAACAGGTTAACATTTCACAGAGCTCTACACAGAGCTCTGTGAGTTGTACTGGCATTAACATGGAAGCATTCTTATTTATAGAATCTTACAATGTATAGGTGTTCTGGGGAGAAAAGCTCTCTTTCATATTAGAATTTATTTAAAAAGTTTACTTCTCCTTTAAAATAAACAAAAAAGATTTTTCACTAAAGCTGAATTTTATCACAAATCAAACATATTGATTTACTGTAATCATAGAAAAAAGTGGGCATTCAACCGCCATTTAGATATGCATGGCGCATTTGATTTTCATACTAAGGCTTTCATTTTGGACTGTTGGATACCTCCTCTCCTCCATCATACCTTTTTTATGTTTGATAATTGTTTTATGTACAGAAATGTGTCCACACATATGCCTGTCTTTATCTTGAATGGTGGGAGGAGATGTATCTTTTTGGTTGTTGCCCTCTACAAAAGTTTAGATTCTATAGATGATCTAATAATTGTCTGGAATGCATCACTGGACCTCTTGAAGGATTTTGTACCATCTATGAATGAAAATAATCTAGGTTTGAGATTTACATATCAGTTTGTAGGTAATAAACTAAACCTGTATTTGGTGGTGGAAATTAGAGAAAGGGGTATCTTTACGAGTGTTTGGGGGAAATCCTGTGGTGGTAATAATTTTTAAGGGCGGATTCGTGTCATCCTCAATATATATTTAGGGGTATCCCCTTTGTGCGCCTTCGGAAAAACTGCTCATCTGAGGGGGAATTTGTGTTCCAATCCTGTCTTTTACGAGAGCCTTTAAGCTCCATAGACTTTAAGCTTCATAGAAATGAACTTCTGGTTAAGATGAAAAGAGAAGAAATAAATGTGTTTACAAGGACAGGAAGGGTTCAGTGATTCTTTTATGTTGGTACTTCTAACGGTGTACGTTAGGAGGAGGGTGTTTTTGTGGTAGGAATTCTGGGTATAGATCATGGAAGTTCAGTTAATAATGGTGTGCCTATGATTAAGTACTCAAGCAGTACGAAATGCGTCAGGTGTATTTTTATCCTAATGTACTAATAAAGATGATGTTTCAATTCATCTCAAGTTCTGGTGCTGAGATTTGGATCTGTGAAAAGCGGGCGAATACCCACTTTTTTCTATGATTATTGGTTTGAGTTGGACCCTAGCGCCGGGTCCTGGGCGGCTGTACCCGGACCACACATATCTCCCGGTGAGTGGATTCACGGCAATGCTAATATTGCACATTGCTTTAAACGGTTGTTTGGAAACGATTGCACCTTGACCCCAATTCACTAAATGTTTAGATCTTTTACAGTGTTGAGAAACGGATGCTTTCGTGCAGTTAACAGTGACACTGTTTGCAACATTTTAACTTCTAATCTGTGTGTGGTATAGGAAAGACTTTTACTTTGTTTAGATTTTTGTATATAAATTTACTGAAATAACTTGGGGCAGCTCTAAACAACTTTTTAACTTTGCTAATACTACTTTTTTATGGGTTTATATTCTCTTCTGCTATATAAAAAGCCATAAATTTAGAACATTCACGTTAAAGATGATGGCGCTATATAAATCCACAATAATAATAATAATAATTAAATGGACTTGTTCATAGAGTTGCCACCTTACCCATTTAAAAATACCAGGCAGACTTGGCATTGGTGTTGGTTTTGATTTTAAAGTAACATGGATGGTGTTTTCTTTTATTTGTGTTTTCAGCAAGCACATACAGTACATATAACCCGCACTTTTTATATAAAAAGTTATCAAGGCCCTTAAATTCCTGTCTTCGCGAATGCAGGTCTAGCTTAGCGTCAACGGAAAAGAGTACAAAGATATGCAAAATGAATTGAGAATATCATTTACATTCCCTAGTACCATCAAGCACAGCTTGTAAACATCCACTAAGGATGCCTACTGAATGGTGTGAAATCTATAAAAAAGAAAAAAAAATATTTACGATTTTGGAAATCTTTAAAAGCCAGAGAAGTGGTACATTTAGCTAGGAATCTGAACACCCTGGTTTAATATTATGCATATGTCTATATGTTAAACTTCAATAGAAACCGAATATCACTTCACGATTTAAAATTTGTTCTGCTCTGCCTGTAAACAAATCATTCAATGTAGCGACAAGGAGAAAGTGCACTATAATTTACCCAAAGCAATAAGAAATAGTAAGTGATTCATACCGCAAACAATGTACTGCATTTTGGGATACAGCTTTCTGGTACGAAGACATTTTAATCATTTTTACAGTATGCTGTATTAAACTGGGAGTGAATCAGAGAGAGAGAAATCTTGTCATTACCATTTGTTAATATGTGATATTTCAGTAACAGCTGAATATATTCCAAACAATATGTGAGGATACAGAGATTATAAAAATAAAGAGAATTATTAAAACAATTATCAAAACGAATTTATTACCTAGTCAAAAAATTTTTAAAGCCCTAATTAGGAAGGAAATCTGAATGCCATTTAGTAATTATATCCATTCAAATAAAGTCAAAATATTATTTAAAAGATAATGCTGTATAAGCCAATTGCCCCGGTGCTTCACAAACATTAATATATAAACAACCATCAAGAAAGCACTCGTGGGACTTGTATCCATGTAACAGTTTACTATAAGAACATCTATGCGTTTCAGCGAAACTTATGCCGTTCTCAGGATGATATAGGTGCTTTGAAATCCTGGGGGCAACCGTGAGCCATTTCTTGTGTTCCAGCAAATAGGAACGTGGATATAGGTGAAGCAAATGGTGTAGATTGTGGTATCTGGACTAAAAAAGACTCAAGATCCATCAGAGCATTAAAATGTCTCATTAAGTTCTACTGCCCTGTGCTGACCCTCACTTCCCAAGCAAGTCAGATATACCAGTACACTAGCAGCTCTTGGTGCATTCTGATTCCTAAAGAAATTATAACCCCTGTCACACAAAACCTATTAGTATATATATTTATGTATTGCAGGAGAAAGATCCCCCATTAGAAATATACTCAAGCAAGGGTAGAAGAAAAAATCATAAAGTAATGCATTGCATCATGTTAGCTACCATGTCACCTTGCTGTTTTGGAACAATCCTACCATCTAATGATAAAAGATACAGTAACTCTGTTGCCACTATCTAGAATATTAAAACTTATGTAAGTTAAAGCCACAATTAGGGATGGCCGGTTCGCGAATGGCGGATTTTTCCAGATTTTACGCCTTCTGAACTTCCGATTCGCGGATTTTTAGTATTTTCGAAAATTTTCGAAATTACGAGTTTTCACATATTTTCGGAAATTTTCAAAAATACGAGAAAACACGTAATTTCGAAAATTTTCGGAAATACAAGGATTTCTCTTATTTCCAGAAATACGTATTTGCAAAAATTTTCGAAATTACGAGTTTTCACATATTTTCGAAAATTTTTGAAAATACGCGAAAACCCGTAATTTCGAAAATTTTCGAAAATACGAAAAATCTCGTAATTTCGAGGGTACTTTTCATTTTAATGGGTCTGCTCGCGGATTTTCGCATTATAGAATTTTTTCGAAAATTCGTGGATCCTCGAGCAGACCGGATTTTGCGAAGTTCGGACATCTCTAGCCACAATGTGGATGTCAATCTATAAGAAAGATTACATCCAATTATGGTTTATCCTAATAAGAATGTTTATTATGTGTTTGGTTCTAAAGACAAAAGTATTATAGAAACCTACTGCAATTTATTTAATAAAGAAGGCAAGCACTGGTGGCTTGTGTAAGAGAAAAATATGTTCACACACTGGAAAGACAACTTCACAAGGGATTAATACAGAATTAATCTGCATCATTCTTTTACAGTTATGATAAGGAGTTTAATGGCTGTTTTACACTGATCACCATACAATGCCTTTTATAACTCATCCTGTTAGCAATCTATAATTTTTCAGTATTTATATTGCATGAATAACCGATTTTTTAACTGTTCTGTCATTTCCTATAAAAATCCTCTGTGACTGTCAAAAAATTAAAATAAAACCCAACCCTCATAGGGATGGCGAGAACCATACCAGCGGAGCGGTCGACAACTCAACTTAAATTAAGGTATTTTAATATATAACTGTATTCCAATTAAACCAAAGATCACTACCGTCTAAACTCTCTCCCTCTTTATCTATCTATGCTATTCTCTCTTCTACTCTTTTCTATTCTAATTATAAAGGGTTATTTTGTAATGATTAAGGTTTAAGGTTCAATATTAGATAACTAATATATATTTAGAGTACCCAAACAGCGGCCCATGCAAAAGAGGTCACCATGGAAACCCAGCCAATAAAAACTTTTAACAAACTACAAACACAAATGAAATGGGTTGGACAAAAGCAAAACCCAGTATCAGAGAATAATAACTATAGAAGGAAACAAATACAAACTTTTTTCTTTGACTATGGACAGTAAAGACTTGGAAATAATCATGGACCTCAAAACTAACTTTAAAAAAAACGCTGCTAATTGTTAATTGCTGTATTTTTTTTTTTACATAAAAAGAAGTTTTCAAAAAAAAAATTCAAATAAACATGTATATACCGTATATACTAAAGTATAAGCCGAAAAATGTTACCTATAAAATGATCCTGAAAGTCTCCCCATGGCTTACACTTGGACAAAAACCACATAGACTGGGAAAACAAAAGCTGTACCCTGTAATACACAGAATACTCTTGATTTCAGTGGATTAGGCAATTGTTGTCCTGCTCAGACTGCAAGGGAAATGGGAGAAGTAACAGGATTCAACTAACTTCTCTAAAGGAGGGCTCTTAAAGTATTCAGGCTGCACAGAAAGGTATGTAGGGCATAAATGTGTATGAGGCTTTGTATGGGGCTATGTATGGGGCTGTGTATGAGACTTTCTATGGGGCTGTGTATGGGACTTTCTATGGGGCTGTGTATGGGACTTTCTATGGGGCTGTGTATGGGACTTTCTATGGGGCTGTGTATGGGACTTTCTATGGGGCTGTGTATGGGACTTTCTATGGGGCTGTGTATTGGATTTTCTATGGGGCTGTCTATGGGAGAAAGTCAACTCTCGGTTTATACTTGAGTCAAGCAGTTTTCCTGGTTTATCGGTTAAAAAGTACCTTTATACGGCTTAACGGCTTATATTTGGGTTGGCTTATACTGTATGAAATTTATTAACTTCTACTGTTTCTTCTACAGTTAAAAATGTCTTTTTAAAGGGCAAGTCCATTCCTGAAATGAAAACTTATATACAGGTAAATTACCCCCAAAATCCTAAACTGTATTAGCTTGAAATCTGAAATATTTAAGTCTAACATGAAATCCTGCACAATATCCTGATGCCCCTGTTTCTTCTTCCTGGTACTTCCAGTTAGCAACTGTTAGTTATGGATTTGACAGTTGACATCACAGCCAATGACTGAATGCTAATCCCCTAGCTGCCTCTTCTGAGCATGCCCAGGCTCAGTACAGGTTTCTAAATTGCTCAGTTTCCATAAGGCATCCAGAAGCATAGCAGGCATACAGTAATGAATTCATAGGGCAAAGTATTAGATATATCAACATATTTTAAAGAGGACATTCTTTCTTAAATATGTTAGTATGGGGATGGAATTGTCCTTTAAAGGGTAACTGTGGTCTCCAAATCTTCCAGTAAGGATTATATTAAAAGCCTTGTACCTTCAACATAAAATCTAAATCACATTTCTAGATAAAATTTGTTATTTTACAGCTGGAAAAGGTTTAGCAATATTACTTCCTGCTTGAACACTGCTTGTTTTTAACCATGTGACCAGTCTCTGCCCACATTAATAGGTTCCCATTCTCAACTGTATTTATTCCCCCAAGCCCTTCCTGTTTTTCCCCAGTCTTAACTGAGCATGCTTCGCCCCAGGGGGGCGGAAGGGCATGGAAGAGGTTTGATGATGTCACACAACCTACTGGAAATTTGAACATTCACCCCAATGTAATCTCTCACAGGCTGCAGCAAGAAGTGTGATTGTCGGCTCATTTTAAGTGAAATACTGCAGGCTTTCATTTTCTATTTTTGTATAAATGTTTGACCAGATCAGTAGCACTTCCACTAAATGTAGTTGTAAATTAGGCTAATTGGAGTGCTTCCACAATCCTTGTATTGTAGGCTTTCATTTAACCCTAACTTGTTTGGAGACCACAGTTGCCCTTTAAAGTTCAGAACTCTTATTTAAGGTCAGGTAACATGTTTCATGTGGAGTGTATTTAACAATTTTTTCCATATTAGACCTAAAGTACTAATAGAATCTTAGAATATACCATATTGTTATTTTATTGAACCTTGTGATACATCTGTTCTTTGTTGCCAGAAGGAATTTGTATTAGTAAGGTACCCATCTAAATGGTTTCTAGCCTTGTAATCTCTTTCTGTCACTATGATCATTTTGTAGAATGATCTATGTTTGGGGCTGATATAGTGACAGTTCATCCACAATGATACAGTAACTACCTGCAGCTTCTCCAAAATTTCTATTTCCACCTGAGCATTGCTTCTATGAAATGCCCCCTATGCCGCCTTTTGATCCGCTGTCATTATTATTTAATCTTAGTCCCTTAGTTGTGTTCAGTCTAAATATTTTCTGTTCTATGATTATGCAGTAAAATAACAAATATTTGGGGGATTCCTTATTAAGGGCAGTTCAGTGCAAATACATATTTTTTAAAGGACTGAAAAAAATGGACTTGCCTTTATCTTTTTCTATATTTTTAGTGCTGTCTGGAAATTAATCCCTTTTTGCTCTCAGTGCTCCGTCACTAGATCTCCTCATGTCCTGTTCTAAGTATCCATCCTCTCCCAAAACTGAGGCACAAATGGAGGGTGGAGCATGTGCAGTGGAGATGATCTGTGCCCCACTACAGCCAACAGCATTCATCCAGTGATTTTGTGCATATAGTGAACTGCTTTGCTATGGGAAGATAAGCAGCACTGGTAGCTGTAATCGCTGCTTGAATCAATAGCTGCTTTAGCTATAGGAGTTGGGGGCTTTGTAATTGTTTTCTTTAGGTACAGTGCTACATTGGAACCTCAGTAACACAGACAGCAGCTAACTGCAGGATTGCACAGAAAGAGCACAGAGCAACAGATAATGCTTATTCTTTTTCCTGATCTTAATGCTGAATCAATTAGCCATGCAGTTAAAGCAAAATAAGCTTTAGTTTTATAGAATGGATAGTTTCTACTTGTAGTGTGTCAGGGGAAGGGGCTGGGTTCTTTACCGACTGGCTGTGCCCCACCCTTTTTAAAAAGTAAAACCCCCAGAGGGAAAAAAACAAAAAAACAAGGGCTAGAAAGGTCAAAGGGGCTCTCAATACCTTCTGATCATTCTCAATTCAATGAAGGAGACTAAAAATTAAAAATGCAAACCATAATGTTAAGCTATATACAGTGTAATATTTTAAAATACATTGTAATACAATACTCTTGCAGGCCTTGCGTGCAGCCTTAAATATGCAAGTTTTTAAAAGTCAGCACTGACAATTCTATTGGACAGCAATTTGTGTTGAATACAAATTTAATTATTCAAAGAGTTTATTACTAATTATTAGAAGTGTCTACAAAAAGAGAATATTGTACCACCTAAAATTAATTTAAGTAACCTATGTCACACAAAACTCCAAAAATGGGCTGGACAAAATTATTGGCACCCTTAACTTAATATTTGGTTCCACACCCTTTGGAAAAAATAATTGAAACAGTTGCTTCCTATAACCATACATAAGCTTCTTACACCTCTCACCCGGAATTTTGGACCACTCTTCCTTTGCAAACTGCTCCAGGTCTCTCTTATGGAAGGGCGTCTTTTCCCAACAGCAATTTTAAGATCTCTTCATAGGTGTTCAATGGGATTTAGATCTGGATTCATTGCTGGCCACTTCATAACTCTCCAGCGCTTTGTTGCCATCCATTTCTGGATGTTTTATGATGTATATTTGGGGTCATTGTCCTGGTGGAAGACTCAAAATCTTGGACGTAAACTCAGCTTTCTGGCACTGGGCACTACAGTGCAACCCAAAATCCTTTGGCAATCCTCAGATTTCATGATGCCTTGCAAGCATTCAAGGCACCCAGTGCCAGAGGCAGCAAAACAACCCCAAAACATGATTAAACCTTTACTATATTTCACTGTATGTACTGTGTTCTTTTCTTTGTAGGCCTCATTTCCGGTACAGTAGAATGATGTGCTCCACAAGACGTTTTCCCAGAAGGATTTTGACTTACTTAAGTACTTAATATTTAATTACCCATATTTTATGTGCTACACAGTATATGTATATATTGTAATCAAATTTTATGCTATTGTAATATATATTTCTAGCGCAAAACATTACAGAAATTTAAGTCATATTGGTAAAAATATTTCTACCACCAAAATATTGAGGTACACCTCTGGGTCTCTGAAATCACTGGAACACCCTTGATCTTGATAATATGTAAAATATTAGGAACTCCGGTCTAAAGAAACTTTTAAAAAATTCAGTTTTAAGGCCAGCAAAATCAGTAGAGAAATGTTTGGAAAAACTGAAAGACCTTATTCACAAGCACCTGATATCAGCTGTAGAGCACTGTGATGGAATTTCAGTAACCTACTGAAAACCACACCTAGAAAATAAAGATTTCAAGAAATCCAGCAGTCTATAATAGGGGAAGTACAAAACCCCAAATTATCCAAGTTTGACATTTTAAAACATTTTAAAATTAAATATATATAAAATTGAAGTCCATAAAGGTGTGCACTCTCCAAAATGTATATGCCTTGTGCTACTGATCTGACTTGATAAAGACCAACAGACTAGGGCCAAAACTTGCTAAATGACATCCAGCACTGCCAAAGAAAAGAAGTATAGAAACCCAAAGTATAATTAGCTCCTATGGGGGGGGGGGAATAAGAGAAGATAACACTTTCCCTGCTAGAACTTCAGTGTTACATTTGTTAGCTAATTTTCCAATTTAAATTCATTGCCTGTATTTACCACTTTATTTAACACTATTCTGAGGTTTTAAGTGAAGCACTGCAAATACATTAAAAGACAACTAAAGCCACCGAACAACACTGAACCGGAGGGCAGAACACCTTGATATAAAACCAGTAATCTGTGTCTTACCTCTCATTTTGATATGGGCGCTGGGAAATTTACCTAAATAATATATGGTTTGTGCTTTACACAGCATTCTAAAATCACACAGTTGGGTCAACGGCCATTATGTTCTGCACATGCTCAGTCCTTAGCTATGGCAGAAACTCAGAAACTTGTTGCAGTTGGTCACACCCATTAATAATCTCTAGCCAATCCTTTTACAGGACAGATAAAGCAAGGCAGCATGTGACTGAGGTTAGGAGGTGTGGTCTGACACTGCACATACACACAGATACTTCATCCAGTTCTTAACAGGCTTACATTTATTTTAATACAATTTACTGAAATGGTATTTTATAGTTTATTGGTGTTTTTAGGGGGGTTGTTTTCAGATTCTGGAATATAAAAAATTGGGCTCAGTTCTCCTTTAACTTTGTAAACCATTTTCACTACTAAAAATATAGCACAATACAATATGTTATATATTATGCAATTCTAAAGTTTCAAAAATGATCCCATATTACATAACATTATATGTACATTTGTACATATATGTACATTTTAATATTTTCAGTTTATTCGGTAAAATTATAAAATAGTAACCATTATAATTACTTCAAAACATTTTATAGAGATACATTTTCTTCAGTTCACATACTGTTATTTAAAGAACATGTAAGATAAAGGACCTTGTTTACATTAAAATATAAAATAGTCTGTTCTATATACTATATTAATATATATAAAACACTGGCCTGATGAAGCAAATGTATCATGGATGTCCTAATAACAAAAATAAACTGTGAATCAGTGCAGTGTTCTTTAAACACACAGTTGTATTAAATACTGTGCATACCGAATGCACTTTTTAGTCTGCTCAAGTACAATCAGAGTGGGCAAAATAATTTACAGCTGTGTGCTCAAATGACTGCCCAGAGCTGTGCATAAATAAAGCACACTAGCATTATTCTATGGAAAAAATACTGGAAAATATTCTATTTTTACATTTAGACATAAAATAATGGTTTTAATATTGTGTTGAGATGAATGAAAGTGATGAGTTCCAGTCCAAATCAGACATTCAAACTTTTTAAAAATTAGAAAATGGTTAAAAAAAGCCCTAAAGTTCAGATAAAATTTAAGGTATAAATATAATATGGTACCGATGCTTTTGCCATTGTACCAAAAATATGTACATGTATGTTGTTGCCTGATTTGTAGAAGATGTACATGATATAGAATCCAAATTAATGCATATCAAGCTGTGAATCAAACTGCAGCCAATTTACACATTTCTATCTAGAAATAACCTAGGAAGAAAAATGATTGAAGACTCATTCAAAGCATCTCAGAAACGCTTGTAGATAAAACACACAAAGCATTGATATATGAAAATGTCAGTTGCTTAATGATAATTGTCTGCCAGGAAAACATGTTACCATAATGACCTTGTTGTCCAAATCACTCAATCAATATTAAAAAGCAAACTGTCTCACAAAGACGGTTCAACTCAAAATCTGAGTAATATATTTACACTGTTTTTAATTGCTAGTTTTAGTTTTACATACTGACCATTCAATTATAAGCAACTGTCTTGTGAACATTTCAACAGAATACTAATTTCAATTAAACTGGCAACAAGGATGTGCGTGCACTCATTAACTTCAATAAACAAAATATCAAAATGAAATACAGCAAAGTATAACCCTACACTACATCAATCCTGTTAAAACTGAGCAACCCCTGCTAAATGTGATGTAAGCATAAAACACAATGTGAAAAGATCTTTTTTTGCTTAGTAATCTCATGCTAACCATTTCACCGCTCGTGTCAAAGCAGCCTTAAACTGAACAACAAAAGAAGCGTGTTTATAGTATAATTCTACTAAGGCAAGATTTTGATTGCTTTTTTGAAAGGTTTCTGTTTTTCAGCATTTGTTTTTATTGCCTAACAAGGTTTGGACCTCCCATACCAATAAAAAAATAATTTCAGTGGTACATGCATGCTCATTGAAATTTCCCGTAGGAAAAGTTCACACACTTAAAGAATAGCAATACTCACCTCTTCCTCATTCCTTTTCTTCCACCTATTAATAGTAACCAGGATGAAGACCTAAAACCCTAAATCCTCACCCTGTGATCCTTTACCAATTTAGCTTTTATAATTATATGAAGTTTCCCTTGCCACTCCAGTCCTCCTTCTGAAGACTGCCAATGGAACAATACATTCTACAGTGTTCCCATTGGCCAGATCACAGACTGCCACTGACAACAGACCTTACCCTGGGTAAGGACCTAAATTACTAGGTCCTCACCCCTGGGTTCAGCTTCTAGGACAGGTCTTATGATGCAGTTGATGATGTTCTTTCCAAGCAGTAGGATACAAGTGGGCATTCTGCCAAATCAATCACTAAGCAAAGTTCTACTATTAGATCTATAAGGAAATGCATTTAATTTTTTCTTTAAATTAGACTAATAAAAGCTCATACTAAATATTCAATTCTAACATCAGATGCACAAGCATCCATTCAGAATATATATAGTTACATGATATGGGCTAAATAGGGTCTAAATAGTAATATATACATCATCTAGTGTATAACAAAGCCTTTCAAGTACCATGAGGTCCATTATGGCTAAGTCTAACTAGCCAATGTTTAATTTCATAAAACAGAAAAGAATCAGACCTAAACAATACCGTACATTTTTATTATTAGAAGTGTAGCCAAGCCTTCATGCATTCATGCATATGCACAGTTATACAGTATTGAACTCTAGAATATTAAATAAGATGCAGGAGTGAGTGTATTTTCCTGTTTAACATCAAAATGTATAGTCAATATAATTTGAATAATGATAAACATCATTGTTACATATCTTCCAACTTTTTGTGATTAGTCAAATAGCCTAATCAGTGCCGACCCCCACTCAAAAATCTGTTCAGACCCGCTTACTTAGGGAGCAAATTAAACTGAGAAAGTTGGGAGATAAGGTAGATATATTATCTATACTCTAAAAATGAATAACATACTTGAAACCGCAAGCATAGTAATCATTTATTTTATTAATAAAGCAAAAAAATCAAGTCATTAAAGGGCAAGTCCAGCCTAAAAATAAGTTGCTTTTAAAATGCTTATTTCCCCCCCCCCAAAACCTCACTTTTGCAAGGTTCATATATTTTTTAAAGATCCCCCAGAACTGTGGGGGTCGCGGCTGTCAGGTCATTGGGCGTGACGTCACGTTGTGCATTAACTGACAGTCGCAAGTGGAGTGGCTGTCAGCACCAGCAGTGGAGTAGTAGCGGCGAGGGAACGGATCAGGTAAATAGGTTCTGGGGGATCTTTGAAATATATGAACCTTGTGTAAGTGAGGTTTGGGGGGTAATAAGCATTTTAAAGGCAAATTATTTTTAGGCTGGACCTTCCCTTTAAGCACAGACACTAAGTAATTTGGATTTGCAAATTCAAAAAAATAACTTTAGAGAGAAACTTCATTCTCCTATAAGAATAAACCCCCTTGGTAACGTTCACAGAGGGTAAACAATGTTAGAAGTTAAAGTGCCATTATATAAAACTACTACTTTGGGCCAAGCCCCCCTAGGACGCACAGAATAAGGTGCAATCACAATGTTGCGTGATCGTACACACTTCTGTGTGCTGCGTTTTCAGTAATTAAACCCAATTGGAGTGTATACGATATGCATTAAAAATGATGATCGCATGCACCCCAAAAATGGTTCAGAGCGAAATGCATGTAGTGGGACCTCTCCCCTAGGGTTACACAGGTCAGTGCAATCACTGGTGCCATTCAATCGCAAAGCCCTTAACAACATTTTTTTAATGTGAACCATTTAAAAGAACAGAAAATTAACTTTTTCTTTATTGCATTAATTGAGGTAAAGGAGACGGGAGAGAAGGATAGCTCCTTTACCTCTCTTAATGTTCTTGAATTAATGCAATAAAGGAATAGTTCACTTTCTAAATAAACTATTCATTTAAATGTTAGAGCACTCATTTCACAAATATCAAAACATACATATTTTTTTCTAAAAGTAAAGGAACCTGGAAAAGCATTATGCATGCATAAATACTGCAGTCATCAAACTCTTACAACACTAGAGGTTTAGCATTAAATCCACCATTTTAGTTGTGTAATATAAAAGACCAGGCTTTTTTTTATAATAATGGAGTGGTTCTCTAAGCCAAATGAAAACATTTAACATTAGTAATAAAACATTTCTTTCCAAGAAGAAAATAAACATCTAAACTAAACAAATTGTGCAAGAGTCTTTGTATTTGCCTTACCTTGTTATGTATCTGTGTTTGGCCTACCAGGATAAGTATGTTGGATGAGATGATAGACAGACAGAAGTTTATAAGTATAATTGATCTCTCAGATTTTATGTATCTGTAAAAACAAACAAGTTTAAGACAAAATTATTAATCTATTTTATTTAATTTTGGTCTATACAAAAAAAAGACTTGGACAAATTCAAAAGGCAATACTGTTCTTTCTAGTTGCTTAATTTGTAAAACTATGTCCCATCACAATCTAATAGTTCTGGGAGCATGTTTTCTTTGAATGAGAGGAATATTCATTCTCCTTTTCCCTTTTTTAAGGAGAGCCCAGTGTAATAATGTTCATGTAAAAGCTATGGGTGGGAGAATATTTCCCAAAGCATAAAATATGGAATTTAAATCTGTCCTGCCATAATGTTAGCACTGCACAAGTGTTGAGTATTACATTTTTTATACTGTATACCTGCATCTCTTACTCATTTTGATTACATAGTATTTCGGAGGGGTGTGTGCGTCTACAAACACTTTTTACAAACCCCTGTGACTACTAATCCTATACTTACTTAGTGGTGAGAGTTACAGGATTCAGATGGTAAAAGACAAATGTGAAAATCTTTTTTTTTAGTTAAATATAGAAATATAATAACCATTAAGAGTGCAGTCATTTTCTTTTGTTTCCACCCAAACCCCCCCCCCCCCCCCCAAAAAAAAGCTAGACCTTGCTAGTTCTTAAACGTCCTTCATGGACCTTTCTGCCGCTTTTCTGTATGGGACATCACAAGGGTCCGGACTGGCAACTGCGACTGAGACTCAGCAAATCACTGAGGCAAGAGCCAGTCCGGACCCCTCTGCTACTTTTGTGAGGAACAGCAGCAGAAGGCAGCCAATAGAAGTACACTTAGGAGACGATTCTGGAGTTTTAAACATACAGGGTTATTCAATAAATGTTCTTATCGTTAAAAATGGTGTTAATTTTGCCCCAACCAATCAGATGTTAGCTTTCAAATGTTAAATAAGATCTGATTGTTTGGGGCTAAATTAGCACCATTTTAAACTATATGAACTTTTATTGAATCTCCCTGTTAGTGTCTAGGGTTGGCGGGCTTTCCTACCTTTCACAATTTTTTATTTTTGTTTTATCAAAAGAGAACCGGATGGAGAGGGGAGAGCTCTACTGCACATGCCACAAACCTCTCAGAGGTGCAGGAAGAGGCAGAAATGGACTTCCTACTCTTCAGTTTCTTGGACTTTAATCAGGTCCTGCAGGACAACCATATGCAGCAGAATAGAAAGGTAAAACTTTTTTAACACTACATAGTGGGCCACATTTTTGTTGGGGGGGGGGGGTAGTGGACATGCCCGTTAAAGGTAGTATCCTAGATTCACACAACCAAATATACCCACTTTACATCCAAGGGGGTTACTAAAAATGTAACTCTACGTGAAAGTTTACACAGTGATGTGTTATATATGACTTAATATCAGCACATGGAGCTACGAAGCAGCCTTTTCTTGGGCATTCTATGGTATATGCCATTGTACAATCCTTATACATTACCCTCCCTTGCTGATGTCATTGGGGTAAACCTATATCCACACACAAATTAACAAATTCCTTATTATCTTTGTTACAGCTGAATATCTAAAAAAGGATGAAAAATAAGCCAGTTTGATATTGGAAGAGAATGTTTTTAAAGAGACACTATACTGACTACTTTTAACACATACTTGCTTTAGTCAGAGACAGGATTGTCTGGGACACTGACTGTGGGGGAAGCAAGAGAGCAGACAGATAATGCATGAGTATATTGTCCCGTTTATCTGTTTGTTGCATTTAATAAATGAAATTAATTTAATGCAGCAGTGCATCATTACTGGTAAAGCAAACTCCTTTATATTCTTTATATTAACAGGCATGTAGTCTATATACAATATCTCAGCTACCCACACAATTTATTAACTTACATCACTATTTAACATGTTCATTTAAAATGTTGTATCCTATTGACTTTAATAGGTTTTGCTGCAAAATTACAGTTTCTTACATTGTTGCCCAAATTTGCAAAACTGAACACAAAACAGTGCAATTTTGTCCATATCTAATAGTGTGTTTTTAAAATTGTGATTTTACTATAATCATTCTATTACACGGTTTGTAACATACATTGTTCTTTCTAATACACTAAGTAACTAGTGTCTTTCAGACTACTGTGGTTTGCATAACAGCCTTACATGATGCATACAGATATTATGATAACATCTGTTACATCAATATCAAGCACTTAAACTGTGAGTTAATGGAAAAGTAAAACATTAAACTTTTAAGGCATAGCCATAACTCCAGTTATTTTTGCAATGCCGCCAATAAGAATAAAACTCCTGGTGAGAGGTTTGCTTCTTCTGTTGTGCTCCAATGATCACAATGGCCAAAAGGAATGAAGCACTGCAACATTAAAAATATTCATAGGATTTTACTTTACTTATGTTAGTTCTAGTACCTGGAAATACGCAAGTATAAAAGAACAGCAAAAATAAATATACAGTTTGATTCAATATTTTAAAGTCAACCAAACAGTTGTGATCCAATCAAATCAAAAATGTTTTAACAGATTTAAACCATTATGTGGAATAACAGTATAGGGGTTATATCTATAAAATAGATGTATTGGTTATTCTTATAATTAAGAATCATTGTGTTTATCAGGATAGCTAATTCAAGAATTTGATTGACAAAATTATTTTAGAAGAACATGTCATACAATTAAAAATATCTATTCAAAGAAATACACACATTTCACATATAGGAATATTCACAATTTGGATCATTTCTCTAATAATCATAATATTTTCAAACTTCTAGCATCAAGCAACTGTAGACCCACCAAATGTTCTTGAATGCGTTTGATCTACAAAGATACATCAACCCTGAAACTATAAGTATCCTAGTTATCAAAATTCTACCCTCTTCCCTCTTTTTTTTATCAACTGGTTATCTTGCCAGGCCACAACACTGTTTAGAATTGGGTATTCATTTCTTTAGAGCCTGGGTTAGGAGGTGGTGAATATTGGGGGAAAAAAATAATTTTAGTAGACAACCTTGGCAGGCAGAATCTTCATTGGGTACCTTTACCCCTAGCCTGAAATAAGAGTGTTTAACACAATAACTTATGTACAGGGCCGACATTATGTGCCGAGAGCCATTTTTGGATATTCGTGTCTTAAAATCACGTTAACCGATGTACCAAGGGTTAACGTGACTTCAAGTCACAACAAATGGCGTTTGCGGCAAAAACTGTGTTGTGCAACTGCCGCAACCAATGTACCAAGGCGATAATGGCTCTTTAAAATGGAATCTTTGACACCAGCAGATAGCTGGTGTTAAAGGGTATGTCCACCCTAAAAATGAATTTTTCATATATGATTGCCCCTGTCCCCCCAGCCCCAACCGCTCTATTTATACTTTTAGAAAGTTCCCCAAACTTTACTTACCTCTTTCCTCCGCCGGGCTGCCGGCCCTCTGCTTGCGAGAAAATGCAAGCAGAGGGGCGGGACCGGCAGTCGCATCTGTGATTGGCTGAGCGGCAGCCAATCACGGACGCGGCTGCCGGGAGTTCATTTCGGCGGGGGAAAGAGGGAAGGTAAGTACAGTTTGGGGAGCTTTCTAAAAGTATAAATAGAGCGGTTGGGGCTGGGGGGGGCAGGGGGAATCCTATATATTAAGGGTTTTACGCTAGGGGGAGGGAATCCTGAGAGGGAGGGAGAGGGAGGGGGGAGGGCTGCAGTACGCATGCCAAAATTCTCCCGGAGGCCAGGTAAGAGGCAGAGTCCTATATGGACTCTGCTATCCTCCTGGTGGGCAGTTTTTGGGACTTTGGGGGGGGACTACAGGAGAACCTTATGGAGCTAGGATGTGAGGTAAGGATTATACTACACTACATGATGGGGCCAGTAGTTGGGGGGATTATAGTTTTGGGGGTGGACATGCCCTTTAAAGATTCGGAATGGGTAAACCCCCATTCGCAATGCACTGAGAGATGCTATTGGCTTGGTGCACTGCTGTACATAGCCCTGCAAGAATCTACTGTGACATCAATTGCTTGGTGGGATTGGATTTTTCCATACAAACAGTACTTACACTATATACATACATACAAAAAAAGTTAAGAACACTGACACTATTGCAGAAAGGACCAATTGGCCTACATGCAGCTCCTGCTCTATACAGGAGCTGCTTGATTTATTGTACAGAGCTTGATTTATTAATGGTTTCTTTTAATAACTTTACTGTAGATAATTTTATTGCTATAGCAGAAAATACCTTTAAAGCATTTTTCTTTTTTTTTAAACTTGGAAAACTTTACCCCTTTTTTCAATTTCAGATTAGGACACTCTGCTTGTTTAGCCTTTTAAATGAAATGCTTAATTTTCATATCCATATGGTGGTGGTGCCTCTCATAAATTCACAATCTGTGTGAGATTATATAACATTGTTTTCTGGATATCAGCACATGTGGATTAAAGTACAAATGAACATCTTAACATATGTAACAATGTTAATAATCAGGAATAGGAGGTTTCATATATACATAATAACAGGTAGAAGGCATTACCTTAATGCATTTTAAGTTATGTGTTCAGAATCATTGATGACACCATATTCTATTATGCGAGAATGAACCTATAACATTCAGTAGCTCTATGTATAATACTATCATACAACATAGAAATACCTCCAGAGTGCTGCATAAACAACTGCAAGGGTGATCAAGGCCAAGCATGATAAACCACAACCGATTATCAGAGTTACTGAGGGAGTACCTGAAGATTCCATGATCTGTAGGTTAAAATATACAATATAGCGTCATTGACCGAGAAAAGAAAAATGTATATTTCACAGGTTTTGTTAACATAAAACAACAGATGAAAGGTGTACATTCTTCACAATAACATCATTTAGTAAGCAATAGTAAGCAAATATGCCTGTATAAAGACATTTATAATTGCCACATATTTTATCTTTGTTATAGTAGTTTACCAAATGATATTTTACTTTATACTACCCAGTGACTTTGTTCTGTGCCCTAATTATTTTAGGTTTTAATACATACTTCAGACTTGTTTAAAATGCTCACAATCGCAAGATAAAATAGCAAATGCACTTTTTAAAAAAAAAAAGTGAAACCATGAGGGGGGTTTTGGGGTGTAAGAAATCTTGAATGTAAAATTCTAATCCAACCCATTTTAAAATAAATAAACAAACACTTGTATTTTTGTCTACTGATCCCTGTGCATTTACAACCATAATTGTTAGGCCACATCTGTAGCACAGGCACCGATCATCACTTTATATTAAGGAAGCTACATTTTAGTAGCAGTGACACATTAGATTTAGAATTCCTGTTAAATCAGAATTTTCTGTTCAAAACAAGTCTGAAGAATGTGTTCTTTATAAAATAGGACTGTGTACATAATTAACACTGCTGCAATACAAGGCACTGGAATAATGTCTGGTGAAGATCTGCAGTCTATATTAAGCTATCCCAATGGCTATTCCTCCAGCACAGTGTGTCTCCCCCAGTCCCTTGGAGATGCTTTTCTCTACAAGACAAGGCAATAGCCATCTTGGCCAGCTTACTTCAGTCATTCCTTATACAGTAGATTCACCATTCTGCTGTTCAATGAGACACAAATAACATCCCAATGAAGCCATCAGGGAGTTGAATGCTGCTTGAATGTATTGGGGATATTTACATTAGTGAACCCAGTCTATCAATGGATGATCAGCCTTATGCCATCTGGTTATACACAATGCATTGCTGACATCCACCCATAGGTAACATGTCCTGACTGCATCAAAGTCCCTTTCCTCCCCTTTGTTTACTTACTATTTCTCTAGGTTGCTGAGCCAAAATGGCGAAGGTAGAGAGACGATCACATAAGCATTTGGTATGGGATACATCGGTAAACACCGTTTGACATCCCTGGGTGGACCAGGTGCCCAATGAGTCGTTCCTGCAATGGGGGAGGGAGAGAGAGAGAGATAAGAGTCAACGTTCCACCGAATCCTGCACTAGAAGGGAGACGCAGCCTAATGGGTAGCACCGCTCTGCTGGCGGAACCCATGCGATGTGTCTACTCGTTGGCTAAGCTTCCTTCATTGGGATGCATGTCCAGCTGTAGGGAAGGCAGGGGACAGGGATACAGCCGCTCATTACTTCCAGTTCTGTCCAGCCCTCTATAGCCGCACACCAACCTCTCACTGAAGGGAACGTTTCATAGGATCTGGAAGCTCTTTATTTCCACCCCCAGCTGCTCCATAGCCCTACGTTCTATTTCGTTACCGATGCCGTTCATTCGTATAGACACATACAGAACGATAGGGGATTTTTAGCCCGGAATCCTCTCTGGCTGGATTAATTAAAACAGCGGCTGGATGTGTGAGGCGGAAGGGACCAGTGGAGGAGAGGGGGTGGATTTCACCCTGGAAACGGGCAGCGTCGGATTGTTCCACTCTGCCTGCGGGAGGGGGGGCACTGGTCTAGGGCTAGCGGTATGGGGGAGCGGGGAAGGGACACAGGTGTATTTATCACTGGATATTGGTAGGTTACTGTCTGTATGTCCTTACTGTATCCGCTCCCTTCCAGTGGAATCAATGCCAGGCCACAGATTCCTAGCGCTCCTTAACCCTTTCACACCAACATAGTGATACAGGCTGGATTCCTACACAAGCTCTAGCAATATTGTGGGCTCTATAGCTCGAACAGAACGTGGCCCTTCTCACTATTCCCACACTAGACCATCCACCTTAGGGCTAATGATTTGTGCCCGTTAGTGAGAACTCATGGGGAGGGGGCTCCTTGCCGTACTGATATTACACTGCTCAGTAACTACTGTGTGTGGGATACAGACACACACAATGAGCACTATGTGTGTGTATGTCTATGAATGCATTGCGGATGACTCCTGTCAGGGGTTAAACACTTCTAGTATTAGTATTGTCTTTCTTTTCAGCCAACAAGCCCAACACTCAGCAAATACCTACTAGGGAGATCGATCAGTAAAGATATAGACACATTTCAGGACCCAAACACCATCACAGCAGGACCCGTCCCCTTTTCTACCAAATTACCTTGTACCTGTATAGGATATATTGTAGGGTATAGGTTACAGAATGGAAATAGGGTAGGGTATAGGTTACAGAATAGGATATAGGGTAGGGTATAGGTACAGAATAGGATATCGGGTAGGGTATAGTTACAGAGTAGGATATAGCCTAGCCTAGGGTAGGGTATAGGTTACAGAATAGGATATAGCCTAGGGTAGGGTATAGGTTATAGAATAGGATATGGCCTAAGTTAGGGTATAGGTTAAAGAATATTATATAGCCTAGGGTAGGGTATAGGAGGTTAATAGATATGATTAGGCCTAGTTAGTAAAATCTAGGTTAAAGAATATTATATAGCCTAGGGTAGGGTATAGGTTATAGAATAGGATATAGCCTAGGGTAGGGTTTAGGTTAAAGAATATGATATAGCCTAGGGTAGGGCATAAAGGTTACAGAATATGATATACAGTAGCCTAGGGTAGGGCATACAGGTTATAGAATAGGATATAGCCTAGGGTAGAGCATATAGGTTATAGAATAGGCTATAGCCTACGGTAGGGAATGGGTTACAGAATAGAATATAGGGTAGGGTAAAGGGTTACATAATAGGATATAGGGTAGGGTACAGATTATAGAATATGATATAGCCTAGGATGGGGCATAGGTTATTGAAAAGGATATACCCTAGGGTAGGGCATGGCTTATAT
Organism: Hymenochirus boettgeri; assembly: GCA_019447015.1. Lineage (NCBI taxonomy): Eukaryota > Metazoa > Chordata > Amphibia > Anura > Pipidae > Hymenochirus > Hymenochirus boettgeri. The sequence continues at coordinate 168,745,943 of CM033473.1, read as the reverse complement.
AGTAGAATAGAGCCTAGGGTAGGACATGGGTTATAGAATAGGAAAGAACCTAGTGGGGGGCATGGGTTACCAAATAGAATAGAGCTTAGGGTAGGGTATATGTTATAGAATAAGGTAGGGCATAGGACAGATAAGAGGGTAGATAATATGATGCAGAATAGGGTATAGAATAGGGTAGGGCACATTGCAGAGAATTGGGTAGAGAACAGGATAAAGCATATGATAAAGAATAGGGTAGAGCAAAGAACAGTCACTACTATAGTTATAGCACCTAAGCCATCAATGGAATTGTGTATGCAGACAGAGATATGGCAGCCCACGGATTTTTTTATACTGGCTCTTTCAAATTCACCGTTATCCTATTGCTATTGTCAAAAGGATTAAAGAAATTATCTCTGTTACCAGCATATTGAAATCATTCATACTAATCACACAGTTAAAACATGTCAACTGAATGCTATTCACCACTGGAGAAAATCCTCTTACAATAAAGGCTTTGTGCTGCCCAGGGTCAGTTATAGTATATGGGGTAGGGATAGAAAGATAGATAGATAGATAGATAGACAGATAGATAGATAGATAGATAGATAGATAGATAGATAGATAGATAGATAGATAGATAGATACGGTAGATTATCATTTTATCATTTTTTTTTGGTGTATTTTTTAACCTTTTCCTGGTGCCATACAGTGTGTTGGATGCTGTTTAATTATTTGCAATGTATAAATTGCATTCATTAGTATCTCTGTTTTCTCCAACCGAAGGCAAACAAATCAATAGCTTCATTAAATCCTTTTGCAGGCCAATTGCATTTGCCTCTTTAGACAACAAAGAACATTTTTTGAGGTGAACTGTTAGGCCTGTTACTACCTTATTTAACAGACTAGTAAACCAGTATTGACTATGCAGCAGAATCTGTGAATTGTATCAATGATGATCAGAATTAACTTAATTAAGAAACATACAGGGAGATTCAATAAAAGGTCTTATCGTTTAAAATGGTGATACTTTTGCCCCATCCAATCAGATCTTATTTAACACTTGAAAGCTAACATCTGATTGGTTGGGGCAAAATTAGCACCATTTTAAACGACAAGACCTTTTATTGAATAACCCTGATAATGTTAATTTTCTTGTATGTGAAGACTAAAATAGGCAATACATGGTAATACAAAAATAGTAAATTGACCCTGGGTCACAAAGATGCTTTGGCTAGAGAAGAACTTATAGTGTTTTAAATGTGTGTTTCCGTGGATGCATGTGTACAGTACAGACAGAAAGGACTGCTGGGGTTCTTAACATTTTTTTAGAACCTAACAATAAAATTCCTGTTGTGACACACCTGTGCTTTTAATACTAACTTCTTGTATTTACCAAATACTATATGTGAACTGTATATTTTAATAGAATTTGAATATTGAATATATTTGCATTCTGCTACAAAGTATACCCTTAGATTTATATTTAACTAAATATAATATCCTTAAAAAAATATTTAACAAAAAATTAGCCTGGCAAAATATTACTGCCAGAATATTGAGTCTCACCTCTGGATCTCTCAAGGCTCAACATGGCCCTGCACACATTTTAGGAAAACCTTGATTTATACCATTGGTCAACAATTATAACTTTATAATGTATTCAAAAGAAGAGGCAGGTTCATTGGGGTTTGTGGCTAGTTTTCCTTCAAAATTGTTTTAATTTAAAGGGCAAGTCTACCGCTCTGATGACATTTTTTACTTACCTTTACTACCCCTTAAAACCCAAGGAAGACGAGGGAAGAGGATGGTGGAGTGCAGGGTGAATGTCTAGGTTAAATCTCTAACTATATAGGCTATCACTACAACATATATTATACTAGTGCAACTTATGTTTTGTTTATATATTTAAAGGGTATGTACACAATTGTTTACCTCACATTAATATCTCTTTCCTACCTTCAAAGTCTTTTTGAGATGTGTAAAAACTTGCCCGAGCTGTCATTTTCAGTCAACCAATCAGATAATCTGGTCTATTACAGATAGAAACAGTTTGATAAAGTGCGAAAATCCGTAGAATCCTCTCTCTTCCGACTACTGCTATGCTTATCAACGCTCTCGTTCTATCAAGCCTGTACTATTGTAACCTTCTGCTTTTTGGTCTTCCTGCTTCTCATCTTTCTCCACTTAAGACGATACTCAGCAGCTTGCATTGTCTCGCTCTCTAGGGTTGAGGCCCCACTACAACATACCAAATCGCGCACGCAATCGTGAGCGTTATCGCACGCGATTGCATATGAAGTTCCTGTGCGTTGTTGCGCGTTTGTGCATGCGTTTATGTAACTTAATATTATAAAAACGCATGCATCTGCGTAAAAAAATGGTGTACGCAAAACGCAAATGCTTGTGCATCAGAAATCGCTGGAATGTTTGCGTTCCTGCAATTTCCATTTTAACCAAAATTGCATGTGCAATCGAATGCGCAAAACGCATGCGCAAAGACGCTAAAACCGTGTTAGTGTGGCACAGCCCTTAAACATTATCAGGGAGATTCAATAAAAGTTCTTCAGGGTTATTCAATAAAAGTTCTTATCGTTTAAAATGGTGCTAATTTTGCCCCAACCAATCTGATCTAAGCTTTCAAATGTTAAATAATATCTGATTGGTTAGGGCAAAATTAGCACCATTTTAAATGATAAGAACTTTTATTGAATAACCCTGTATATTTCTTCTCTTGTGTCCCCATATGTAGCCTCCACTCATCACAGAACCATCTCTTATATAGAAACCCCACTCACACTGCCTCCTCGTGCCTTAAACCTTTTTCTCTTGTGGCTCCCATCCTCTGGAATTCTTCTCTCTCTTTGTCAAAAAACATCAATAAATAAGTATAAATCTAACCTCTCATCCTATCTTTCTGAGCACAGCACAGCATAGGACTCTTGACACTGCACCAGTTATTACTATGGCACTTCTACCCTTTCCTATGTATCTGTATGTTACCCACCTAATTAGATTGTAAGCTCTATGGGGACACAAGAGAAGAAATATATTAAGCACTTGTATATTTCATGATGCACATACTTATTTATATATTTATGTATTTATTTATTGTCCCTCTTGTACGTCTTTTTGTATTCTAATATTGTACAGCTCTGCGTCCCCAGGGGCGCTATATAAATAAACACATGCATAACATCTGATTGGTTACTCCAAATAAAGAATAAGCCATTAGTTCCTCATCAAGGAAGGACTCTTATTGCACTAAATTCGGGGATACATCATTCCAAGTGTGTCCCCAGTTCCCGTGCTAGTTTCTATAATAACTATTAAAAGGGTAATGTTGGAGGGTATGCAAATGGAATGCAATATGTGAGAGACTGTGGCAGATGAAAGCATTTTCTAGAAGACTGCAGCAAATTAAAAGCAATTATGTAGAGCCTGTGACAGATTACACCTGAACGCATATGAAATCTACATATTGCAAGGCTATGTAGCATTTCATGAAATACATGATGTATGGCTACGTTAAAGACAATGATGTCTGAATTATGCTTCTAAGGTAAATACCAACCTACCTTTTAGTGTGTAGATTTTATATGTGCCTGTGCCTTAAAGGGAAAGGTGATAACTGAGTTGTCAGTTCATTTGTTTTAGTAAGCATTCATTTAATAAATGTAATTAGCGGAGTTGCACTGGTTGCAAAATGAATGCAATTCAACAACATTAATTCTAATTCAGCCGTGCTGCATGTGTTTTTAAAGGGTATGTCCACTCCCCTAACAAAAATGTAATATGTGGCAGGAAATGGGCACAAACCTCGACCTCGCAAGGATTATATGTCTCAAAGCTCTCTCCAAATGTACTTACCAGCCTTCGTTCCCTCACTGCTTTCTTCCTGTCTTTGTGCCTTTTCTGTGCACGGAAGAGAAGCAGAAGAGCCTTGACCAGCATCAGCTCCTGTGATTGGCTAAAGCGCAATGCCTTAGCCACTCACAGGAATGGATGCTGGTCGAGCCACGGAAGCAAGCACGGAAGACAAGCAGAAGGTAGCGAGGGAACAAAGGCTGGTAAGTACATTTGGGGGGAGAGAGCAGACATAAACCTGGCAAGGTCAAGGTTTGAGCCCATTTCCTGCCACATATTACATTTTTGTAGTAGGTGTCCCTATCTAACTATATCTATCTGCATGCCATCTAACATCACCTTTTTTAAAAGATGTATTATAAATAAATACAAATACACTTATAGAAACAACTTATTTTGTGGCGACTAATCTAGAAGTCCAAGAAGATATTTCATTGCATTAAATGCATGCTGTATACCTACACTGCTATCAAAGCAGCCTGCATCATACTTTTTATGGAAATGATAACCAGTCTTTTGTCACAAAGATTTCAAACATGTTGGGTCTTAAAGGGAAAGGTGTCAAGCCTAATAACAGGATCAGCTGTGATTTACAAAATGTCAGATGACTTGGTTGGAGTAATCAGGCCATTTCAAGATTAATTATTAACCTGTGTGTACTAGCCCTTATGTGTGCTAACTGGTGGTGTATAGTGATGGCCCAGTTCGCGGATCCGAACCCGGATATCACGGATTTTCTGGTTTTCCGCCTTCCGAACTTTTCTGAACCGCTTTTTCGAAGGATTTCTTGTATTTTCGAAAATGCATGAAAATACGGGTTTTCGAAAATTTTTGAAATTACGAGGATTTCTCGTATTTTCGAAAAAAGATTTTTTGGGGGGTTTTAATGGGTCCACTCACGGATTTTTGAATTTTCCAAAAATTCACTGATCCTCGAGCGGACCGGATTTTGCGAAGTTTTTTACAGGTGATGAGGAAAATTGAATACTTACAGGGAGATTCAATAAAAGTTCTTATTGTTAAAAATGGTGATAATTTTGCACCAACTAATCCGATATTATTTAACATTTGAAAGCTAACATCTGATTGGTTGGGGCAAAATTATCACCATTTCTAACGATAAGAACTTTTATTGAATAACCCTGTTAGTGTACACAGTCTGCTCAGCATTTCTTTAACTCTTTCCAAACTGTTTTACACACCACAATAAATGTGGGATTCCCCCATTCAAAAATGAGTTCCATTCTTTTCACTAACATCAATTATACTTACAGCCCTTCGCTTCCGTAGTGCTCTGCATTGCCAGCAGCCGCGTCTGTGATTGGTTGCATCTCAGTCAATCATAGCTGCGGCTGACGGTCCCAGGTATCCCACCCCTCCCGCATCTCGCAGTAGTCTCCCTCATTCTGGGGTGGGCTCCCACGAGACGACCCCATACTCCCTGTGATGGAGAGGAGTCTCAAATCTCCCCATCACACCCCCTTTAGGCCACCACGCACTGGAATGACCCCTAACCCCGCCCCATCCAACCTCAAAATGCCAACTCTGCCACTTGTGTGACATAACTGATGTTATGCCCCCTCGCAATGCCCCCTCCCCCACTCTGCCTGGAAGCCTCAAATGGCAGGGTGGGATGTCTGCGGCCTGGACTCTGTTTGCAAGTTCCAGCAGAGGGCCGGATCAGAGCATTGCAGGAGCGAGAGGCTGTTAGTAGAGTTCTGGTTCTTTTTTTTATCAATCTAATATCAAGGTTTGGGGTGGGCATGGGTGCCCTACATTATATTAAAAAAATATTGACAGAGTGGAGATACCCTTTAACACTTGTAGTGCCTGGGTAGGTTTTGCAGAGATCACTAGGTAAAAAAGCAGTTAATGTTGGATTGACAGGAAAGACAGAGGTTAGAGCTAGCAAAGTAACAATCTCCCATAGAAGTGAGTAACAAACTTCTATCTGCACCTGCACCTATGCATGAGACCAGTGCATGGGAACAGATGACGTGATTTCATTGGTCTTTGTAAGCCAAAAGGAAAAAGAAAACCCTCTGGCCATAATGATCTATGGGATGTGGATGAGTCTAGTGATGACAATAACAATCTGCCACTTGATGAGGTTCAGCTAAAACAGCAGCATGTATGTGGACCTCCATATGACATTTAAAACTCCCAAGCATTGTACAACAGCAGAGTGCAGACAGGGAATGCTGGCAGTAGTATTTTCAAAACATAGCATAAATATCTACACCTATAAAAAGGTGTAGATATTTCACTGTAGCTCCACCTGCATCCTACCCATAATCCTCTATTATGGCTGGAGATTAAAATGTACATTCTGCATTGCATGGTTATAAAATTATGGCTAGATAACCAGTAGATCTCCAGATGTTTGAAAACTATAACTCCCAGCATTCCTTGCCTATAGAGTGAATGCTGGGAGTTGTAGTTTTTAAACCATCTGGATAACTACTGGTTACCTATCCCTGTCACAAATCAAAGAAAATACTTACAGATAAAGATTTAAAGGGTATGTATACTGGAATTTTTTTTTTTTTAAATTGCCCATTAGTGGAAACTATAATTGATCCCAACTATCCCTGTTTTGTTCATCTTCCCCCTCTTTTTTATTAGATATACAATCTGAAACATCTTACATTTTAGCATTTCTGTAAGCAGTTTTGCTGTAGCTGGAATGGTTTGACAGTTAGTGTGCTGTATGCATTTTACATACACTTTAAAATGAGGTTAGGCCCATGGGTAGGTCGAAGTTGAGGACAGTATAGGCCCATGGGTAGGTAGAAGTTGTGGACAGTAGAGGCCCATGGGTAGTTGGCGGCAATAGGGATATATTATATAGATATAACGTTTACTTTACTTGGTGTTAATGGGAGAGGGATCACCCTGCCTGCTCTGTATTGTACTTTGCACTCTATACCAGGGATCTCCTACCTGTGGGCCTACATTCGTTTGAAAAATATAACGTGCAGACACGTGCAGGAATCTAGTTCACCCCTAAAGTTAAACATTCTTTATACGTTACACGTATTGCCTGATCACACCTTAACACGCACTTGCGCTTCTGTGCATGCCAGAAAACCTTGTAGTGTGGCCTTACCCTAAAACTACAGTATTACGTTTGGGGGCTTTGGGAAGTCTTGCATATACAGAATATATACAGAATATCTAATTTAGGGTGGACACAATATGGCTGCAAATTACTAAGAAGCACAACAATTTAAATTAAAGTTACACAAAATAGATATACACTATACTGCATTACAGTACAGTAGTTTTTAATTAAAATATAAAAAAATGCTGTCTGTACAAGCAATTTACGAAGTTGCACATGCACAGAAAAGGGGAACAGCACTGGGAAAATAGTCCAACATTGGTTGGGATGTCAGCTGTCACACCATGACTGACTGTTGCAACCTGAAACTATTGCCATTGGGGAACATATTACCAATACAGAATGTTTCATTATAGGAATTTACAGCCCTTTAAAGAACATTGTATGGCTAAACCTCAGTTTAACAGAGAACTGTGGTCTCCATGCAAGTGGCCTTAAAAATAACTACAGGATCATCCTTCCAGCTGCAGTCTACCTAAAGTTACAGCAGTATGGTATTTTTTTCTTGTTAGTACTGTGATCTGTGACATCACTAGCACCACTACTCTGCCTCCAAGTCTGAGTCTTGAGCGTGCCCACTGCTGGGGCATAGCAACATCAGTTGCAACATAAGCCCCACCCAATAATTCTGAATTATTTTTAAAGCTAGCCCCAATGCTGAATTTTTTTTTCTTTCCATAAGTTACCTATAGGTAGTGGAAAGGACATAGAATTGTTGCAAGTCTGTAATTAGCTTTTTTAAAAAAATGATTATTTGGGGGTGGTACTTCTTACACAGCACATGTGAATGTCACAGATTCAGACAGGACAAACAAAGAAGTGTAACTTAACAAGCCTACATCATAGGCTTGTCTGAAAGGTGTAAAAGTTACAAGAGGGATGACTTAACATTGACTGGTGAATGGGAGAGCTGACTTTACACTGGCTGGTAAATTGGAGGTCTGACTTCTGGAGACCCTGACGAAGTCCCGTGTCGACGAAACGCGCGTTGGTTTGGCGCCTTAGCAGCAAGTGGAGCAGCTCTAATCTGATTTTGGCCGCAGTGAGCCGGAGAAGGCTGATTGCTTTGAGGATCCCTTTATTGATTCCAGTACTGTGCTTCACGCATCTCAGAGCCGGAACCACAGATAGGACTGGGTGCAGAACCATCCACGCCATTTAGCCCAGAGGGTCCGGTAGGCAAGTACAAAGTTTGGTGGTATATCTGTCCCGGTCAGATGGTGGGTTTCCTGTGGGAGTAACTGTGTTTGGAAGCTGGAGTTTGAAAGGACTCTTATTCTCCTGTTTACTTGGGTCAGGACTGTGCAATATATCGGGTGTGTGGGTGAGAGATACCACCTGTGAACTGTTTGGACAAAGAGACTCAGTGACTGTCGTGCCAGGTTTAGATGGTGGACGCCCTATCTATTTAGATTAGTAGCTTCACTCTGCAGGGGCATTTTTTACAGTGGTTTTGTACATAATATAGACAAGAATTTTATGGATATTTATATGTGTGAGCATATGTGTTGAATTAATTACATACAATAAAGGTGGATATGGTTTCTATGTTGGGGGTACAAGGCTGATTGCTTGCATATAGGGGACTCTGTTTGGTCCTGGCCTTTCAGGTCCTTGTCTTATATTTTCCAATCTTTTTATTCCTGTTAGCACCGTAGTATACTACGTGGCCATCCCCTTGTATGGGTAGTGCACTCCTCGTTTTATAATTGAATCGTTTTATAATTGAATGGCTGACTTTTCACTGTCTGGTAAACCAGAGGGCTGCGCTTACATTGGCTGGTAAACTGGAGGGCTGATTTTAACTGGCTGGTAAACTGGAGGGCTGATATTAACTCGCTGGTAAACTGAAGGGCTGTCCTAACACTGACTAATGAACTGGATGGTTAAATTTAAAGTTGCTGGTAAACAAAAGGTCTAAATTTACACTGGCTAGTAAATCAGAGGGCTGACGTTACACTAGCTGGTAAACTGAAGGGCTGGTTTTCACTGGCTGGTAAACTGAAGGGCTAATCTAACACTGACTAATAAACTGGAGGGCTGACATTACACTTGCTGGTAAACTGGAGGGTTGACATTACACTGGCTGGTAGACTTAAGGGCTGACTTCACACTGGCTGGTAAACTGAAAGGCCGACTGCCCACAACACAGGCTGGTAAATATAAAATGCCCACACAGACTTTTAAATATAACATGAGCCCACACAGACTTGAAAATATAAGATGCTCATCCCACACAGACTAGTAAATATAATATGTTCCCACACAGACTTGTAAATATAAGATACCTTTATGCCCAGCCTACTCAGACTTGAAAAAATAAGATGCCCTCAGGCCAAGCCCATACTGGTAAATATAAGATGCTCCCATGCCCAGCAGCACACACTGATGTTTAAATATATAAGGCCCCCATGCTTAGCACACACTGAAATATAATATGTTCCCACACAGATTTGTAAATGTAAGTTGGTCTTATGCACAGTCTACACAGACATGCAAATATAAGATTCCCTCAGGCCCAGCCCACACAGTCTTGAAAATATATGATTCCCTCAGGCACAGCCCACACAAACTTGAAAATATGATTGCCTCAGGTCCAATCCATACTGGTAAGATGCTCTTATGCCAAGGCTACACAGACTTGCAAATATAAGATTCTCCCATGCCCAACACACACATTCTTGAAAATATACAATGCCTCCATGCCAAGCACACACAGATGTGTAAATAAAAAATTATCCCATGCCCAGCATACACACAGCCTTGTACATATACAATTACCCCCTGCTTAGCACACGTTGACTTGTAAATATAAAATTGCCCCCATGCCCAGCAGCAAACACAGACTTGTAAATATAAAATCCCCCCATGCCCAGCACACACAGAATTGTAAATATAAAATGCTCCCCTGCCCAGCAGCACACACAGACTTGTAAATATGAAATGCCCCCTGGCCCAGCAGCACACACAGACTTGTATTGTAAATATAAAATGCCTCAATGCACAGCAAAGTATAAAGTGCACCTATGCCCAGCACATATACAGACTTGTAAACATTAAATGCCTCTATACCCAACACACACATATAAATGCCCCCATGCCCAGCAGCACATACAAATGTGTAAATATAAATTGCCCCTATTGCCCCCATGCCCAGCAGCACATATAGACTTATATAAAATGCCCCATGCCCAACAGCATACACAAACATATAATTATAAAATGACCCCTGCCCAGCACATATACAGACTTGTAAATATAAAATGCCTCTATACCCAGCAGCCACAAAGACTTGTAAAAATAAAACGCACATACATACATGCAAATATAAAATTCCCCCATGGCCAACACACACACAGGAAGATTCAATAAAAGTTCTTATCATTAAAAACTGTGCTAATTTTGCCCTAACCAATCAGATATTATGTAACATTTGAAAGCTAACATCTGATTGGTTGGACAAAATTAGCACCATTTTTAACAATAAGAACTTTTATTGAATAACCCTGACAAAGCTTTGTAAATATAAAATGCCTACATGCCTAGCAACACAGAATCCCACTATTGCTCCCATGACCAGCAGCACACTCTGACTTGTTAATATAAAATGCCCCATTTTGACTTCCTGTGTCAAAATGGAGGCATTTGGCCTGGTAGAGCTACTGAGTCTAATTGGGGAATTTCATCTGCAGGTACAAGGACAGGAGGATTTAAATGAATACTATAAGTAGCAGCTTCCATAGCTTAATATAGAGAACAAATATACTAAGAAAACAGGGAGAATAAATGGTGTTACCAGCACCGCTGCCACCAATTTGTACCAGATCACTGCTTTATGGAAGTATTATCGGTAGCATGGTACAGTGGGTTACTCTGGGGGTCTGGCACAAAGCAGACAGTGCACATAAACAGGTTCCCACATAACATGTGCAGTAATCAGGGGTGTCCCTGTCTATGGTGCACCACTTTGGTTGCACCATAGACAGGGACATTGTGTGTGCTTGTAAGTTTGTGTACACTTATCTGTTGTCTCAGAGTTTGTATCCAATAAGGTAAATTGTCTGTCCAATAATCTGTCCTCCCAACAGATGGTAACAGGATCTTATACACAGGATCTTGTGTTGCAGTCAATATCACTCTAAAGCACACATCACAATCCACTTTCACTTTCTCTCCTCCTACAATAGAGAGCAGGGATGTCTTGTATTTTATTACTCACTGAAACCACCTGCAGGCTGGAGGTGGTATATAAGGAGCCTTGGTGTATATGTCCATTACAATACACATCATATCCTGTGTAGCAGACAGAAACTTTTTTGATAACTTCCTTTCATATGGAGCAGACACAGGGGTGTGGTTTAAGCTGCTATTTGACCATTCCATTTAAAAATAGGGATCTCAGCTCTGTAAGTAAGTTTATGTATTTTGTATATTTTGTGTTGTACCTAATATAAGTCAGTACTATACTTTATATACATTTACTGATGGTCATTTAAATGGTAATAGTTCAAATAGCAAGGAGATAGGTGCACACAGGGGTGCACACAGGGGGTCTAATCAATGTATATTTTAATAGTGCAATAACTAGGCAACGTTTCGGACCACGTCTAGGACCTTTATCAAGCCAACCTTGATATATATCCCTTATATTATATAAATTAATTTATGTTTTTTCGGGATTTCATTGAGTTTTTAGGAGCAACTAACTAGGTGGGGGTATATAGCATTATTACACATAGGAAAAGTCCATATGTATGTGTGTAATTAGCACTATTTAATTGAAATCACCATAAGAAATAACACCATACAAAGTACATTACTACTACCTACTACTGAATTACAAAACAATTTATATACAATTAATGAACTAAACTTACTTTACTGGACACCCCTAAGTTTGAATGGAAAACTCAAAATGGTAGGTTAAGACACACCTCCAGGATTTCTACAGAGTCTCCATGTAGACACTAAAAGGAAGTAGAATTTTACTAACATCCAATGAGAGGTTCTAATCTTCCACTGTTAGCAAATAAAAAAATTCCATGACAAGACAGGAAGTGTAAGAAAGTTCCTGTATTACACCCAGTTATGTGCTGTTTGTAAAACATGTGACAGTCTTAGCCAATTAGAACATTCTTCAGACTCTCACATTTACTCCCCCTCCCCTCTCCATAGAATGTAATGAGACAATCCAGTTTCAGTTTGCTAGACAGGAAGTGTCTGTTTATGATTAAATGACTTTGCATGTCTCTGAAACTACCCAGCATTCTTAGAGAAATGGGCAGTTTTTACCCAAATATTAATATATTAAACATGAGGCTGTCAGGTACCTTCAGTTATAAGAAGGCTCTACTTCATTTTATACCCTGTGGGGAGCTTTTAGCTCCTTTATCCAAACCTCTCCATAACTTGTCAATCTAATCAGAATCCTGTGTTTCTTAACCCCATAGTGACTGTAAATCTGGAACTTGCTGTGGTAATTACCAATAAGTATGAACCTAGCATGTTATTCTGGATCCTGTATAGGGTCTCAGGATGTCCAATGGAGCTGTTCAGATTGAATTGCACATTGTGGCAGGATTGCCTGGATCTGTGTTCAAATCTGCAGGTTAATACCATTTTGTCTGGATACATACAATACATGTGTCCCAACTGAGCATCTGCTTTGTGTGAGAGCCCTGCCAGGACAGATGACTGTTGGTCACAGTAACAGTAACTGCATCATGTGGTCCCATAGGAAACTGCATGATTGGCCGTGATTTACTAACTGACCCATTTGTCTGATACGGACGCGGCTGGCCGCCCCACACCATCACATATTTACAGCCGACTAATCCATGGCATTATTGGTTCGTTACTGGTGTTTACCCAGCCTTAAGGTTCATACACACATTCGATCGCGGGTGCAAACCCGTGACACACAATGTGTACGAATGGGCGATAATCGTGCCATGTATGGCCACTTTATCGGCTAAAATGGCCGTTCTATCGATACACGGCATGAATATAATCCGAAACGCCCGTTCGCACACGTCATGCGTAGGCTCTGGCGATCGCATGTGTGCACGAACCTTTAGACTTTATAGATTATAACTGCCAGGTAGGTGGTATTTTGGAGGTGAGTGCAAATATGGTAAAGTTTATGACTCTAACAGGGAGATTCACCCAGAGGCACAAGCTCTCTAGGCAAATCTCCCGTACGTGATTTACCAGAGGCTGTGCGATTTTGGGTGAATCTCACCCGCACATAAGTATTTATTGCCAGCTAGATAGTTGGTGTTTAATACTAATACTAATAAGAGGCCCGCAACCTCTGGTAAATTACTTTTAAACGGCCGCACGAGTGTTTCTTCTGGTACTCGCGCTGCCGTGGCAAAGCGAGCATTAATGTTGTGCCAACCAATCGACCCATATAATGCTTCCCTAATCCAATAGTCTAATAGCTATGGATGTAAGGGAAGGGCAGATGAATAACTTGCATGTTCAAACCCTTGTAAGTGTGTGGCCGCTCCAGGGTAAGTTCCGATATGTTCAGGAGGGAAGGGACAAAAGAGACTCCACTCAGACCGGGTGCGGACTTGGCGGTTCCAAACTCCGTCTACTCAGCACACTAGAACAAAAGGTAGGCCGCACTTCCGGTGTGTGGTGAAAAAAATCCAACGCGTTTCGGGGAAACACCCCCTTAGTCATGGATATAATGGGGGGGTGTACATAGAACTTCATCCATGACTAAGGGGGTGTTTCCCCGAAACGCGTTGGATGCGGGATACTGTGTGTGATTTTATGATGAGAAGGTAAATAAAGTTTTTTCCACCACACACCGGAAGTGCGGCTTACCTTTTGTTCTAGTGTTCAAACCCTTGGGTAGGAAGCGCTAAAGCATGACCGTGGGCTTTTAATGTCTGTAAGTAGGAAAATGTCTTTATTCCAGGATGTATGTAAGTTTTCCAGAATTCTGTGCAGTTAGGGAATGCTGTGAGTTGTAGTTTTAAACATGTGAAAAGTTCATTAAGAAGACACTAACTGCAAAACAGAATGCTGGGATTTGTAGTTTTCAAACATGTGAAAGGTCACAAGCTTAGGCTGTATTAGATCTAGACAGATGCACACATAATTTCCACTGTGCACCAACGGGCACAATTTGGCTAGTATCTATCTATCTATCTATCTATCACATCACACACACAAAAAAAAATATAAATAAAATATATATATATATATATATTCAGTTCTCCCTTTGCTTTTTATGGTACCACTTATATGAGTTTTTTTAATGTTCTGATTTGTATCTTTGTAACACATGTATACGTGAAAGATTTTTTTATTTAATTTGATACTATATATTTACACAGAGTGAGGGGTGTTTCTGAAAGATTATGGGGATCACCTCACTAAGAAACATGTATCTAATGAGGGATTAGGTCTTCACCATGGGTACTGTTGATCGTTAGTAGGGATGGCCGGTTCACGGATCCGAACCCGGATCCGCCGTGGATTTATCCCGTTCCCAAACAACGGATTTTTCCGGATTTTCTGCCTTCCAATTCGCGGATTTTTCGTAAAATTTTTCGAAAATACAGGAAAACACGTATTTTCGAAAATTTTCGAAATTACAAGGATTTCTCTTAATTCCATACATACGTATTTTCGACATTTTTCGAAATTACGAGGATTACTTGTATTTTCGAAAATACATATTTTCAAAAATACATTAAAACCCGTAATTTCAAAAATTCCCGAAAATATGTGAAAATTCGTAATTTCGAAAATACGAAAAATCTCGTTATTTCAAGGGTATTTTTAGTTTTACCGGGTCCGCTCGCGGATTTTCGAATTTCCGAATTTTTTCGAAAATTCGCGGATCCTCAAGCGGACCGGATTTTGCGAAGTTCGGACATCTCTAATCGTTAGAAGAGGAAAACAGTGGGGAGATAAGTATAATTGTCATTTAAATAGTCAGTAAGTTCTTGTATTCTATTTGATTGTGTTATTCTGAAAGTAGTAGCAATTACTAAACAAATATGTAGCAGGCATTACCTTTATGTTTGCAGCTAAAGTGCACTGCCATGCAGATGAAACACCTGTTATTGCTGTATTTAAATCATAATATCACAGCTATATTCCAGTTAAGGTCCCATTTCAAAGATATGTGATCAGTTACTAGAAGGTGTTTTTGGGAAGATTATATAGAGACAAATGTGCCCACTATAGCAAAATAAAACAATATTAAATGTTTCTAACTGGTTTCATGGACATATTAAAGCAAAAGGCCTGAGATTGAGCATACATTACAAGTCATGGAATACCAAAGTGACTACTATTATTCATATGCATATCTTAAATGGAGTGCACACACAGTAGGAATCATATATACTTACAATTAAAAGGTATTTACAACCACCACCCACCCACCCACCCGCAAACTAAAATCTCAAACTAAGCTAATTACCCCCCAAATACCTAGAGCTTGCTAGGTTAAACATTGTCCCAGGTGCTCCTAAACATACGAGCACCTGATCAATTGATTCTCTTATGCTGCTGCTTCATTTTCCATGCACTAGCAGCAGCAGAAGAGGCTTGTCTTGTAATGGCCCGCAATATAAAAAGTTGAGGTAGTACCAGGTATCTAAGACTCTCAAAAGATATCTTAAACTTGTCTTTTAATAGTCTCTAGTGTTTGTCGTTGTCAGCATCGTGGCCCTACTAAAAAGTCAGTGAGAGACAGTGAGGAATTGGGTGCTGGTAAGTATGTTTAGGAGCACCGGGACTATTTTTTTCACCTACCGAGGTCTAGGTTTTGGGGGTTAATTAGCTTAATTTAAAATAAAAATTTTAGGGGGTGGACATTCCCTTTAAAAAGATAATAAAAGTCTACTATTAAATATGATTCAGATTACTCAGGTGTGTTGAGAACACAAACTGTCATGTTTTAAACCTTACATATGCTATCCGCCATTTGCCCAAACTACTCTGCTTTTGGTAGTACAGTACTCCCTGTGAGCCAAATATTTATCCTAATATACTTGAATGGGGTTTA
This sequence comes from Hymenochirus boettgeri, assembly GCA_019447015.1. Lineage (NCBI taxonomy): Eukaryota > Metazoa > Chordata > Amphibia > Anura > Pipidae > Hymenochirus > Hymenochirus boettgeri. The sequence goes on along the minus strand of CM033473.1, from coordinate 168,729,936 downwards.
CATTACCAGCAACATTAGCAATGGAACATGAATGATTAGATTAGTTTTAAAACAAAAGTTCATGCTTAAAGGATAACTGTATTGCCTCAATGTAATTGCTTTCAAAATAGTAAAGTTATGCAACCCTCCCCATACATTTTTTCCTGATTTCGAGCTTCTCTCTACCTTCAATTAGCCATTTTGTGAAGGGGGCTTAACAATTCTGTCTGCCTTTAACTGTCACTCAAAACTAGCATGCTAGAAAACACTCCTCCACCCATCCTTGATCAGCTTGATTATGAAGGCTGTACATCCTAGCAACCGAACAGTTCAAGTTTGTACCAGACATTCCCACCAGCCAATGACAAGTGATATGTTAATCAGGGCCCTGGGCCCTCTAGGAGGCATGCTTTTAGCACTCATCTTTGGGAAGGCAGCACAGTTGTAAATGAGAGTAAGCGATTTCAGCTGCTGGAAGTGTGGGCATATGTATGCAAAAATTCTCTTAGGGTGGACTTCTTATTTTAAAGTTTATGTCAACTTTATATAACCACTAGTTTTGGCTTTAGATTTTGTAGTTGTATTGATGCATATTCATTTATTTAAAAGAGCTTAATTAATATAAAATTTGCTTTTATCACAAAAACAATTAAAATGACCAGCTAACTTCATTTCAGTATTCAGTTATATCATAAGCACAGGCTGAAATCATGTTACCATTCTAAATAAATTATAATAAAAGGGGGAAAATGTTGTAATCTTTGACTACTTGCAAATGCATACAGCCAGCTATCACTTTGCATCAAAATGGCTTCATATAGTATGCAAGGATATTGATGCTAAAAATATCACACCTTAAACTACTGGATCATCAAGAATTTGAAGGTGAGATGTTTTGATTGCCATGGAGAAGACTTCAGAACTTCTATGTTTGTTCAGCAAGCAATAGAACTATTTTCTCCTGAGGAGTCAAAGCTTACTTAAAGGGGAACTAAACTGACCTTTTAAAATTCATAATCTGAAAGCAACCCAACGCCTCCCCCCCCCCCCAGAACACCACTCAATCTTAAATTACTATCCCAAATAAATGTAATCCCCTAAAGAAGTGGATTAGATAACTATGCATATGAGCACTGTTTGGCCACATCTCCTGACTTAAGTCATATGGTCTTCTGCCTAATATGGAATGTAACAGGATTGGCTAGAGACTACTACAGTAGTGGGCATGACTTGCAGTAACAATTTCCTGTTAGAAAGATACATTTCTCTGCACCCCCATCTAAATGAGAGGTGGGACTCAGATTACCACTTTTATATAAAGGTGCCCTTTCTGATTAAATGTTATTCTTAGGCTTTAGTTACCTTTTAATATTGGTGGCAGGTGGGTGTGAGTTCATCTGCATGCAAGGTGAACCCACTAATAATATAATGCAGATATTGTGCAAATAGGACATATTTTTTCCCCCTGGAAAAAACTGAACCTGAAGGGGGCTGCATAAGGGTTGTTTGGGGGTTGTGTTTAAATTGATGTGCTGTATTACAGTGGGTGGGGATCTATGGTTCATAAGGCAAAAAATATGATTTTGTGAGGGGGGATGGGGTAGTGTAGTTTATAATGGAAAATATACCCATGTACTGTAAATTTATAGGATAATGACCTTGTGCTTTTATATGATCAATTAACTCCTTGGGGACTTTAAATATCCTCATAATTTGAGGATGATAAAGTCGTGAAACAGCAATGTCTGGCTCTATCCTTGCATTGCCCATTTATTTTGACTGTAATTTAGTTACGTAAAATTGCCTTTGATCCTCCTACAGTAACTAGCTTGCAGCAGGGAGAGGTAGTTTGTGCAAGTCTAGCTCTCTGATTGCCTAAGATAGGGGGTTGCACACTGCTGACAGCTCCTTGGCCCAAACAGAGTTTAATAAAATCTTCCATTTATAGAATATTGAATTATCAATCTAGACTATGTTAAGATTGAGTTGAACTTTAGTTTTTCTTTAAATAAATTTTCTTTCTCCTGTGGTACATTGTATATCTTTAAATACCTGATATGTCACTGTGTCAAACAATATACTTTGCTCTCTGTAATAACCTTTTTTAATCTGCACAGAGCTGCATTTTCAGCAGCTTGATGCTTTATGAAGCATTGATAAGTATAACCCTTGTTGTGTTTTCTTTACTCCTGTGGTTTGTTCTGTTCTCATTAAATTTCTTCTTTACAAAAAAAACTGGGATGCTAAAAATCTTTTAACCATTAAAATGTAAGAAAACTACTTAATGCACTGAATACATTTTCTTTTTACAAAATGAGCATTTTTGTTTGACAAATTTAATTTTTCATTTCACTACTAGTTCATGTCTTTTCTTGTATTCAAAGGAAGTGAAACCATTGCCAGATATGCAGTGTACTAATCACACATTTATAGAAGTTTATAAAGACTATGAGACTATACTAAAGTTGGCATTGTTACAGCATTGTGTACAATTTCCTAAGAAGCTGAGAAATCTGTCACAAAGTTGTGTAGCATAAAATGTATTTCATGGGATCAAATGCATAGGAATGAAGTTAAAGTAACTGTCAGATTTCTGGCTTCTACACCAGTCAGCGATAGGGGGAATGTCAGGGGCACTGATAGAGGATCCAAATAGCAGTTCCTGCATGACTATAGTGTCCCTTTAACAATACATGTGTGTAATACATATAGTAAAACACATTTGTAAATCACTAAAGCACATCTCCATCTCCTAGAGCATTGAAACTGCACAGTTAAATCTCCAGTCTGTCAGATATTTCTAATGGAGATACTATGTAAACATTGTTTACAATCTGTCAAAGCTTTAATGCTGGAGAAGTAATGTAGGCCACATGCCCCTTCCATCTAAACTTTGATGTTAAAGCAGTTATGTTTTAACACATCTCCATCTGTAAGTGCTTTCAAGCAGAGGCTTTAGATTGGTCCATTTAAAAAAGTGATGTCTAAAATTTGCCACAGTGTTGGGGCTGGAGCATTTACAGTATGTAGGTCACATGTCAAATCAGCATTGTCCACACAAGTAAATATTATCACCGAATGTTTTATAATGTAACACATTTACAATAATTTACTATTTATTATAGTGTTAAAAGAAGGGCTACAGGATAAGGAAATATAGTCGGGGAGCCCATGACAGGGGCCGGACCGGAACCAGAAGGCAGGCAGGTTAAGGTGGAGCGGGGGTGGGGAGGAGTAGGGGAGGACAGATAGGACAGGAAGTGGAGAGTCTCAGCGCCATTTTACAAGTAGGTAGGAAGTTGGTAGAAGCACTAACCCTAGCTTCAGCCTGCAACAGCATCCCAACATGTCCGACATTTTGGACCGGCTCCTAGCCAGGATCTGGGAACGAGCTGTCGAGGGAGGAGATGCCTGGATCAGGGGCCGGCTAGAATGGACGTACCGAACCATGTCGGATCAACCCCCTAGGCCTCGCCGCTCTAAGCCGCCATCCCGCTATAGTCCTTCAGCGGAGCGACCATCTGGCAGCAGGAGGAGGCAGAGATCCATCTCCAGAGAGCGTTCACCGAGACTGCGGGAGAACACTCGAGTAGAGGAGCCAGCGGGAAACCACATGACAGGATCGGAGGCCCGGTCATCTTCCCCATCGCTCTTCGACTCCCAGGTAATGCCTGCACAAGGGAACATGGTGAGGCAGGACCCAAATGACACTGGGGAAGTGGCACCTACTCCCACCATTCAGCCAGCACAGAGGATTAGGCCACGCACAAAAGCCCAAGCACAAGGGGCCAGGGGGAGGAGCGATAAAAGGCAACCTGCAGGGGGGCTCCCCTTAGATCCACTGCTCCCAATGTCCTGGGAGTGGGTCAGGTTCCCTCAGCAGCCCCTGTCTCACAAGCCCCCATCCAGATGTTGGGCCCAGCCCCCTAGTCCCAACCCAACTGGGCTCCTGCTTTAACTCCCACGGCGCCTGGACCAAGTCCTGGGGTCAGTGCCCAAATAAACCAAGGACTGACCATGTCAATGGGACAGGGAAGCGGGGCCATCGGCCTCACGGCCACGCTCCAGCCACAACTCATGCCGGTTGCTCAGGGAACCCCACCCAGCATCTTGGGGGGTATTAACTTTCAGCCAACAGCAGGACCTACTCTGCCTACGATGGCTGCGGCCAACCCAGTTGGGGGTTGGGTCAGTGGGGTATTGGACTTACTCCTACCATTTTCATCGCAACCGGGTAGGATCGGGGACCCTGCCGGTAGTTCCGGAAACCTGGTCACAGGACCCCGGCCTCAAGATGCTACGTCAGCCATCTCAACTCCCTTGGCAGAACCAGCCACGATGTTGGTGGCTCAGCCAGTCGTACAGTCATCAGGTGAGACCACAACTGTTATGCATTTAAGGGAGGGTCAAAGACTTGAGCAGTTACAAGGGGAGGATGCTACAATGGTGTCCTTTATGACAGGGTTGAGGGACTTAGTGGGAAGATGGGAACAGTGCAGAAGCTTCGGGGGCACATCCCAAACAGAAAGGCCCCAGCCGAGTGGGGAGGTGCCCAGGACAGAGGGAGATAGGACAGCTTTGTCAGCAGGGGCAGCGGGTGAAGCACCCACACAAATTGGAGGGACTGAGAGAGGAATTGACTCTCTCAATTCCTCTCTCAGCCTTTGGCAGCACCTATATATGTTTTGAGGGTCCCCTGGGAGCCCACTTAAAGCGGGAAACTAAGGAGAAGATCTGGAATAGGGAGTTTTTGGATATCTTTACCTTACTGCCACTTGAGCACTTTAACATTGACAAGTGGGAAAGAGGCAAAGAATATAGGAAAGAGGAGGATGACGAACAATGAAGGTTTCGACTAATCCCCCGAACATTTAGCAACTTGTCGCAGGCGTTTTCTATTTTGGCTAGTGTGCTGGGTGAGCGCTTTCCACAAATGTGTTCAGGGCTGTTTTGTTACCAAGAGAGTATCAACGAGGCATACAGGGTATACGGGGGTTCCGCATGGCTGCGCTATTACGAGCAGTTCTGCCAACGTAGCGGTGCGCCAGTCATTGCAATGGGACCACAGGGACATATGATTGTGGATAAAGACCATGACAGCAGCTACATAATGGATAAAGGAAAGAAAAGTAGACTGCAACACTGTCTAGCAAAAATATGAAAACCGTCCTTTATTAAATATAGTGTTGGGGACACATGATAAAAACAATTAAAAACAACTTATCTCACCCTCATATAGTGTACTTGCTAGGTATAAAACATCTAATGATCTAATACAATCTATAGTAAGTCAACTGGTAAATCCAAAATACATAATAAGCAAAGGTATACTTATACCAGTAAAGAGGGAGAGGTAATGCAGGCAGGTGAGTATAACCGAACGCGTTTCGCTCCGACACCGGTACCGGGAGCTTCTTCAGCTGCAGCAGCTGACAGCAGCTAGGGGAGCGAGTGGTTTAGGTCAGCCCTTTCCATCAGCGCCCGGCGGGGGAGTGGAAAATAGCTCGCCGGGCCAATTGCGAAAAGGCCTTTGCTGGCTTTGCAATGAAAGTCAATGACGGTGGGGTACCACGTGCAGATTTAGACATGACTGTTTGGTATGTGGGTGTTGCCAACCATCCAGCATTCCAGTGCTTCAGACGGCAGAGGGGAGGCGCAGGGCTGGCCGAGGGGTCTTCAAAAAGGGAGGAGCCCGGTGAACCTCGACGCGATGGTGTCATGGTTAGATAGATATCCTGACAGACAAGCCGCTCAGTTACTAAAAAATGGGTTTAAGGAGGGTTTTCACATACCGGGGGGAGAGGCTGGCAGGAGGGTCAAGATGCAATAATCTAAGGTCAGCAAGGGACAATGAGAGTTTGGTAAAAGAAAAGTTGGCAAAGGTAGTAAAAAAAGTAACTCTGGGGAGAATGGCGGGACCTTTCTCAGGCCCACCCCAGAAATTAACTTGTTCACTGATGCAGCAGGATCCATTGGTTTTGGCGCATATTTTCAGGGTAAATGGTGCATCGGGCAATGGCCAGGGGAGTGGATGGAGAACGGTCTGACTGGTAACGTTGCTTTCTTAGAACTATTTCCCATTGTGGTAGCACTGGAGCTATGGGGTCATCAGCTAGCCAATAAGAAAGTCCACTTTCACTCAGATAACACGGCAGTAGTTTGTGTCATTAACAATTGCTCAGCTTCTTCCCCCCTGTCATTAACTTGCTGAGGTACCTAGTTTTGAGTTTCCTAGTGAACAACATCTGGGTGAGGGCGGTACATGTGGCAGTGGTATCCAACGCTATTGCCGACTCGCTTTCTTGTTTACAGCTGGATCACTTTCGAGCGCTGGCTCCAGACACAGATCGCAGCCCTCACTTATGTCCGGAACATCTGTGGAGGATATGCATGAACGACTAGCGGGATGGGTCCAGGGTTCGCTAGCCAAATCCACTTGGGAGGCCTACAACCGCACATGGGTAAAATGGCTGGAGTTCCAAGCAAGGGCTTCACAAGGCCCAGAAGATGACGATAGGGAGTACCTGTTGTAATGGTTTGTATTTGACATGACAGAGAGAGGACAGTCAGGGGCAGCGGTTTCAAGAGCTCTAGCAGCCCTATCCTTTTTATTTAAAATACAAAGGGTCAAGGACGTGACAAAATCCTTTCTAGTTAGACAGGTGTGTAAAGGTTTAAGGAGGGGAAGAGTCGTAGGGGGTGATAAGCGCAGACCAGTCACTTTCAAGTTTTGCTATTTCGATGTGCTTTCTCACTGGCATTCTATGTGGCTCTCCGAGTGGGCGAACTGGTGAGCAGGTCTTGTGCCATTAATGGGGGCTTACAGATGTCCGGAATCACTTTGGGTCAGGAATCTCTCTCGGTCTCAATTTTTAATTCAAAGACGGAGAGAGAGAACAGGGGCTTGCATGTGTTTTTATCCAGAGTTCAGGGATCGGGCACTTGTCGTTTGGGTTGTTATTCGGCCTACATGTTAGTGAGGCCAGCAGTCGGGACGTCATTGTTGGTGCACCAAGACGGAAAAGCTTTGTCTGTTTACCAGTTCGTGGCAGTATTTAGGAAATGTCTGGCAGTGTTAAAACTACCTATCGCAGATTATAGTTCACATTCCTTCCGAATTGGTGCAGCAACTGAAGCTGCCAGAAGAGGTCTCCCGGATAGCACAATCAAACGTATCGGGAGATGGGAGTCGAACAGATTTCACTCATACATAAGGCCACACCTCATAGAACGATAAAAAAAAAACGTGTGAGATGAGTAATGGTTGTTGGAAGTTCTTTCTTGTTTCCTTGTTACTATGCTGTTAAAATTGTTTTCTTTTCAGGTTGGGAGCATTGTAATATCTGGATCACAGGACACTCATATATATTTTGGGCAGAGCAACGGGCTAAGATCCGAATAAGTAGAATCCGCCTGGGGTTGCCGGAGCACGAGGCGAGTACAATGGATGGGTGAGCGGGGAATGCTATGGGCAAGGGTCAGGCCGTTGGTTGAGAGTAGAATGGGGACAGGCGAGCGCCCACAAATTTTATTAATACATGCAGGCGGGAATGATATGGGTATCATACCTATGAGGGACCTAATAAAACTTATGAAAAGGGATCTCTTGACCCTATGGGAACGTATCCCAGGCCTGGTGGTCTTATGGTCCGAGATGGTCCCAAGATAAAAATGGAGGTATGCTCGATCAGTCGGAACGGTACAAAAGGCTAGAATTAAAATCAACAAATCGATGGCCAGATTTGTCCAATTACACGGAGGGATCGCAATTCGCCATAGGCTGCTGGAAGGACAGGCAGAGTACTTTAGGCAGGACGGTGTGCATTTAACGGACCTGGGAGTGGATGTTTTCAACTATGGAATAAGGGAAGGAATAGAGATAGCAGTTAAGTTTTGGAGGAGCTCCCAGACCCAAGGTGTCAGGTCTGGGTGCTATGGCGGTCACTGGCAATGCTAGGAAAAGGAAATTAGTCCTAACGGAGGACTTGATAATTGGAAAAGTTCCTACAGTACGATTGAAAACCTCTCTGGCGTAGTAGAGGAACCTCAGGGGAGACTGGAACAGATTTTACAGAGGGGTGCCTCTTGGGCCGGAGTGGAAAAGCAGCAGGGGGCGGTTTTGGATGGTGGGAACGTGGTAGCATTGCCAGGTGTTGGAATTTGGAATCAAATATGCTTAGGTTAACAATGTTTAAGAATGGTAACAAAGTTAAATGTTTGATAATATAATTATTATATTGTTGTCACAATAAAGTGGACATTATTCCTTTCCCCTTTGGAAACCAGGTGTCGTGTCAGTTAAACTAAAGGTGGGACTGGTCTAGTTTATTCCCTTATGGTACAACTCGGGCCTATCCCGGTCACAATATTTGCCAATAATTGCAAGGCCTAAAAAAAGATTTGTCATTTGAAAAGTGCACGCTATTTATTAGATGCTGAATATATTCTGCCATGTACTTTTTATTTTATTCCCATTATATTAACATTATATTTAATATCAGATAAAATCTGGCAAATTTTAAAAACTTTGACCAAGGTCAAAATCATCATAAATCAATATGCAAAGACTCTGCTGATAGAAATATATACAATAGTTCTCCAGCCTCTAGGCGCCCAGGCTAGAATTTAAATATCGCTAAATAACTATATGAGGTCAACAGATATTCATATATTCAAACAGAATCACATACAGCTTACTAAATTTAATACACATTTAAATTAATTAAATAAATGTAGTATACATTATGTTAACATCTGTGAAATATGGAAATATCTGTATCTGCACCCAAAAAAAGTGATGTGGAATTGATAGAATTGGGATTACTGTAATGTCCCTCAGAGCCCCTCTTCCTTCCAGGTTCCCACAATGTAGTAAACATTTAGTGGGAACCAGAAGGAGCACACAAAAGCGTTTGTTTTTGCATTATTAGGTAGAGCAAAAACAAATGTTTGGGGTATTACACCAGGTGCCTGTGCTGTTAATACAAAATGAACAGAAAAATTGAGTTAAACCCATGCTTAACTTTTTAACATTTTACCCCAGAGCGTAGGACATTACATCTCCTCCATAATGTCAAAAGTTAAAGCCCAAACGGAAGGATGTAATACTGACCCTCCACACTCCTCTTCCTTTAGATTCATGTGATGCAATAATCACTTAGCGTGAGTTACTGCATTGCGGGAATCAGACAGGTAGGCAGTGCGGAGAGTAACACAAAAAAGAACACTTTCCATTGGGTGGCAAAAAAATTTTAAACCCATAGTTAAACCCAGGTTAACCCGATATTACATCAGGAAGCATGGGTTTAATTCCATTTTACCAAATATTAAATCTACCTGAAAATATTTTAACAACAGTGACACTAACTCTAAGCCCTACAGAAATCTTGCATCTATTCCTGCAAAGAGTAGGGAGCATTAGAGTCTTAATTCCTGAAAGTTAGTCGAATACCTTATGAAAAAGTATAATTTATGTGTTTAATTCAGACTTTATTAGAATTATTTGCCAACAAATAAAAGATATAAAGGACGTTAATAATCAAACTTATACAATTAGCACAAAACTGCCATACTTGCAATCTCAAAATTAACAGAATCGACCCAGTGTTGGTGGACACAAATACTGTAATTTATGTGAAATAGTGATTTAAAGGTGAACACAAGTCTTCTAATAAATTAATAAAATAAATCATTTACTGAAAAATAAAATGAATATACAATAGTGAAGGGGTTGTTAATAAAAGCAGAGAAATAGTCTCATTTACCTTATCTATTTGCCAATAGTAATGGTGGCAATGCTTGAATGGATATTTCACCAAAGTCAAGCAAAAAATACATGTATTATCAGTCTGACCTGGGTTTTACACTGACTTGACAGTGCCTGCATGAAGCCCAAAGTTTTAAGCTTTGGGCTTCACAAAGGCGTTCAATACATCACGGAATCTCGGCAAGGTACGTTTGTGGCTAAAAATCATTGCATCTTCCACTTAGTGTCTTATACAGGTCCAAATAACCCCATACATTATTTGCTGTTGATTCTATAAGAATAATGTGATAAAATATCCCTTATGCACAAAAGTCACCGAAAACCATGGTGCCAAATTACTAGCACATCTACACTATTCAAACTAATCATTATCGCTCTATTCAGATGGACATTTGTAGGGTTAGTGAATAATAGAGAATCTCATACTATAGGCTAGTGTACTGGTTGGGTTTTGGTCTGAATCACAAAATGCAAAAGGTATGCATATAGTATTGGGCTTTGGACGCTATACCTTCTAACAATAACCCTAAGGTCATCTATTACATATTATATATGTTTCAATTTCCTTATATTATCTTAACCTAACTGGTTTCAATTGAGATGCATAAAGAGCCACATGGAAATGTTTATTCATGCTGTACACCAGGTCCTGAAAAATATTTTATTAGTTCCTTATATACACATTGCATAATTAAGTATGTCCTAGAAATAACATTCACTTTTCATGCAGAATAGTGTGAACTGAAATAAGACCAAGGTCATGATGAATACATTGAATATCATATACTGTATTTCAATTGCTTGCTATTGGTACCACCACCCCCAAGAGTACATTTAATGTTACTAATATTTCTTAAAATAGGAGAAAGAACAAGAGTAATGCAAAAAATACAGGAAATGTCATTGTTGGTAACTTTTGTTAGTATCCAGGGAATGTTCCAGGAATTTTTTATTTGTGGAAATGACCCAAGTTCTGAAGCATACATGTTTTAACACTATATAACCTCAGAAGCAATTGTCACTTTCTTTTTAACCCATCCTCCCCCAAAAGAAGAATAATCCACCAATATGGTAAATGTGCAAGAGGATCTTAAACTGAATATTTTGTCATGTAGCAATTATATCCATTTGAAAAGGAGAATGACAAGCAGATTTCATTACAAATACATTTATAGTGGGTTCCTGCCCTTTGCCTGCCTGTAACATGGAGCTTGACTATAAAAGTATTTGAAGTAGAACCTCTGTGTCTGTCTTCATTTTCAAATTGATATAATTGCTTCAAGCTTTCTGCTTTAACGGAGCAGAATTAAGGATCAAACAGAGAAGCGGACCTTCTGTACCATGTGGTATTTTGACATTTATCCTTATTTTCTTAATTGCAATTATTTGCATTTATCTTTATATATATTTATTATTTTATTGCAGTTTTCCTCCATTCTAACCAATAACATACATTAATTGGAGCACATTTTCCCCTAGATACAGTTATAGGGCAGAGGACAAAACCACAATGGGACAGGAGGGTGGGGGGGTTGGGGGCGCTTTGGAGTGAGATAATAAAGTATGTTGGGTTAAAATATGTGGTGTCAGGTACATGATGACACTTTGCAGTTAATATTTGTTTCTTACTACGTTATCTGTTGTATTCAATTAGATCAACAGGACTGAAGTTTAGTTCTTGAAGACGTTTTGCTAGTCATCCAACTGGCTTTCTCAATTCAGAATGACTTGGTTTCTTTAATTTGTCAAGGAGGCCATTTATGTGAAAATAAAGAAACCAAGCCTAAATAGAGGTGGGGGGTTCGACACCAACTGTCTGCCATGTACAATGCTGTTTAGACACCTTACCTAGGGCGTTCCTATAACACCTCTTAGCCACTATCCAATCACGCCCTTAACACGTGGCTGTGATATGCTAATTGGGACTTTCCAGGGTACATAATTGCCACAGATTTTTGTACAAGTCATTCTGAATTGAGAAAGCCAGTCGGATGACTAGCGAAACGTCTTCAAGAACTAAACTTTAAGTCCAGTTGATCTAATTGAATACAACAAAATACCATGACCTGGATGAAAGAGAACCTTCACAAGCATATTTCTTACCACTTACTTTGATATTTGAGGAATTGAGCTGGATGGAGTGGTTATTATCACAAAACACAGTGCTAGTGTAAATATAGGAACATGCTCCTTTTACATCAAATAGTCATTGTTGGACATTCTTTTAGACATTTTCTGTCTATAACTATCATAAAATGTCACCCTGACAGTGCATTAAGAATGACAAATGGACATTTAATAATAGCCCCACAGTAGGATAATGGCTTAGAGGACTGTAAAATAGTGAGTTTAATTTACAGGGGGGGAAATTACACAAAGTCTGCCATCATAACCTTAACATTCACATAAAAGCTTTCAATTAGACTCTCATTACTTCCATTATTTTGCTAATAACAAATCTGGGAAAAAATGTTAATTACAACAATGTCATTATTTAATAAATAATAAAATTAAATTCATGAAAAAGTTTTGGACCTTTTAAAAAAATGCATGAAACAGTTTTGAATACTATTTACTACTCCTTGCTGGAGTTGATGTTTCTCCTCACATTATCATTTTGCATAGGCTATATCTGTATAGCATATACAAAATGTTGTTGTCTAGAAATGCGGTCAGGGCTATTTACAAAGGATTAGCATGACTTTTAATATAAGATTTGGAAAAGTCAGCAGCATTGCAATTGTTTTTTCATTTTTGTGAAGATTTTTTTTTAAATCACTTCTTCTTTGCTGTGGCTGCTGGGTGATTTGTGAAATCAACCTGTGGGTACTAGGGGTCAGCTCCCATAATCCACTTTAGCTGGGTGTTTAACAGATTAAAACAAGGAAGTTACAGTCTTGCTTATTGGAAGCTTACAACCAATCATATAACAGTACAAAAATCATACCCCTACCTGATGCAGAACAAAGACTTAATTTTTCCCCAAAACACTTTTTATGCTCCTGTCTTTACAGTTTATATAATCATTTGCATGCATGGAATGCATGTAAGAAACAGAATATTAACATTTCAGTAAAAAATAAAACAGGTCTGGGGAATTGAACATGCAAACTCATGAACTCTGTCTTGTTAAAGCAATGCTTTTACCCCTCTCAACAGAGCTACTATATGGAACTACATGTGGCATCTGTATCATTTGCTTGGAAGATATTTAAAACAAAAAATAAAAATTAATTTAGGAATTTGAACCTGTGACCTTGTGGGCTGTGTGTTTCTAAAACTAGTGCTTTAGCACGTGAGCCACCACAGCACAAGCAAGTCCACAAATACATTTAGAAGCTTTATCTTTTGCTAGGAACAGAAAAAAAATGTTGTGATAATCATGGGAATATTTTGCAATGTTGAGGAAAGCTGTAGGTTAACTAGGTCAGGAACTTATATATTTTTGTGGAGAGATCTGTATAGAAAATATGTGCATTGACAGTGAATACTGGTATCAGGGGGTGTGGCAAGAAGTGCACATGCTCACAAGGTTCTTAAAAGGCTACATGGGCTGTGAGTTGTACTGCCAACAACATGGAAGCCTTCTTAATTTCTAAATCTATTTCTTACATGCAACTTACTAGAGAAAAATCATATAATATACATTATAGGTGTTTTGGGGAGAAAAGCTTTCATGTTTATAATTTTAAAATTTAAGTTTAGTTCTCCTTTAAACCTCAAATATATACATTCATATTGATGTCAATTAACCAAATATACTTTATAAAAATTCTTAATTTAACTAAAAAAAAACAAAAAACATTTTGCTCTGTATTTGGGATTATTAGCATGCACTTAAATTCAATTTTCATATATTACCAGGGTTTTTTGTTTAGTACAAATGTATAAAAAAAATTCTTAGCTTGTATTTTATCACAACATGACTGCTAATAAACTCTTACCAGTATGTATGAGTAACAGTCCGAGTTTATAATACAGCATTAATTTTTATTTATTTTTAGGTGCAGCCTGTGAGAGGCTGAAGTATTTAAAAAGGGTAACGCATCCTGCTTTAGAATATGTACCCTATGCACATTCACAAGTGTGGGAGCAGGCTCTGCCCTCTCCCCAAATAGTTAAAAATTTTTAATTCACCTAAAAAGCAGATGTGTTTTACAGATGTTTTGTTCTGAATAAAAGTTGAACACTTTTAATCCTTGGTGTGCGATCCTCCATGCTTTTTGAGTGAATAACACTTCCTGCGTCTAGTAAATTGTGTGACATCAGCTGCACCCTCAGCATTGTCAGTTCACCAGCAGTGTAAGCCTGCCCACTAAAGACTTACTGCTGGAAAATAGAGGAAGCCCTGCACTAAGCTTTACATAAGCAGTGAATGGCAAACATGACTACAATCTGCTGAAAGCAAAAAGTGTTAACCTCATTCTTTTACACACAGTATTGGTTATTACAATCACTGCAGGTTTATTATGGCTATGTCTACATTTTTCAATGTGGCCAATAATTACTTTCTGGTATTGGTAGTGTATGGCATAATTGTTTTTTTATGGCATAATCGTTGATTTTCACTTAAAACTTCTTATTTTTATTGGTATTTTTATTGAAATTAAAAAAGTATATACCGTACTTTGTTATTGAAATAAAATAATATATTTGGCTTCGACACCACATTCTGTTAGTGTAATCTGATATGCCTTTTATCTGTGTCCTATCTGTCTTTGTTTTAATTTAAACCATTTCCACATCCAGCAAAGCTCATTATGCTGTAATTGCACTGCTCTAATACTAAGCAGGGTCACATCAGAATCATTAATATTTAGTTGATTTTCTCAATGGTCCTTTGTATAACATAAAGGCCTATTTGACCTTGTATAAAGTTGGTTTAGATTTCGGCTGCAAGGTTCGATTAATGGGTTTTTAGGGAGGCCAGTATGCAGAGAATAAACTATAATATAAAGAACCAAGCATGAATTCTATAATGGTTAACTAACAAACATATACGTACTCAAGACTGAGCAGCTGGAAAATCATTTGTCTCTTACTAGGGAATAGAAAAATAAGTAACTATCACAAACCTGCACAATTGTGTTAATTATGGAAGGTAACTTTGCAGCTTTGAGTTCAGAATTTAAACTCATTTCAGGGTTTATTTATATTTTAGCTGTGCTTCTTCTTTATAGGGCAGGTCACCCCACATATTATAAACCATATATAGCAGCAGGACACCTCAAACCCTTAGATTTCAATATTAACCATTTTCCACAATGTTCTGGTGAGTTCACAGCCAATGACTTATGGCTGCTTCCTTGAGCTGCCCCTTTTGTAGAGCTTGTAAAATTGTAAATAAACGGGGGGGGGGGGGACACATTACTCATTTAAAAAGAAACTGGTGGAGATTAGGCTGGATATCTCCGTTCAGCAGGGTCTGACTGGCCCACCAAGTCTAGTATTAAGATCAAATACAGATGGCAAGTATTTTCTAGGGACACATATATAAGATTGTGGTGTGCCTTATAGACCATTCCCACTTTTTAAAGGTCCTCTAACATTACAAATATAAAAATGACAGAGATATTTTCTATCCTTCTTTCTCCGTTTTGCTGCCCATTTAGTACTTTATTCTATACTGCAGATTTATTCATTTCTGCTTCCCTTCTTTCTCATTATCTTCTTATCTCCCAAATTCCATTCTGATTCTTCTTTCCCATTCCTTTCACCTCTCCCATTTGATTCCCCTTTTCCTACTTTCACTCTTATTTCCTCTATTGTTGTCCCTTCATTCTTATTACTACAGTTACTACTCATTTTTATTTTATAATTTTTTTCTTACAATAATCCACCACTATTATTTTATAACTCTTTTGTCTGCATCCACCCCCCTCCAGTTTTTTTGAATTTCCCCTAATTCCTTTCTTTTCTCACCTCTGCCACACACTGTAACATCAGCTGGCTGGTGCAGTTCTGAAGCATACATGAATAAATAAGGGTAGCATTGTAAGGCAGTGGTGCCAAACCATTTAATGCATGGGGCCCTTCCATAAAAAATTGCAGCCTGCAGGACCCATAGGTGGGCATGGTTAGGGACAGGGCATGGGTAGGGTATGGACAAGCTGGTGAGGAGTCTCAGAAATCCAGGGGCAGAATCTAGCAAATAAGTAAGTGCCTGGGGTGCTGCTAGTGTGGCCCCAGCATGGAGCAGGTTGGGAACCCCTGTTGTAAGGTACAGGTATAACCAGCTATATTGTGTAATCTGGGAACAAAGCCAAGAGTATGGATCGTAGGGTTCAGGGGTCCTCCTTTTGGAGGTTGACTTGTCTTTTAATTTCTTAGTTCTTATAAACTTTTTGACATTTCAGAGTTTTATAGCTTTTTTATAGTTAGAATACATTGTTGACCTTCTGCAACAAGAGGTAAAAGGTGCTGTAATTCCAGCAAGTGGTTATAAACTCACATAACAAGAATTTAATGAGAAATATACTATTGAGAGCTTAAAAAGAAATAATGCTCTTTGTGTTTTAATTACCACTTATTTAGAAACTATTACTTTTGCAATCTGCACAGGCTTTAACACTAGTTTTAGCCTTAGCATGTTCTATTGTTGAAGGGCACTTGGCAAATAGCAATTGGAAGTTACTGGAGCTTCACACATTCCAATTCTAATTAGGAAGACTAAAGCACTCCTAAAAATAAAAAAAACGAATAATTTTAAATCATGCTATACACATCACTTCCAAAACTCCATTCAGATGAAAAGAGAAGTTCTTACAGAAGACAATGAAGTGCTACAATAATTTCAAATAACTGTGTGTAATGCAAAGTAATTCTGAAGTGCTGAAGTGCTTCATTATTTTAAGAAGGGTTTCAGTATGAAAGTCAAACAGATTCCCACAGCAATGACAATGTGAACTGATTTAATTAAAAAAAACACCATAGAATGTAAGAAGATGAAAGGTAGCTACACCCATGCATCAGCAACTTTTAGGAGGCAGCAGGAAATAAAATGTTAGAATGAGGAAATTACAGTCTTAATCTTTTTTTAAGGGTTTTGGGTCACAGCATTAGCAGATGTTTTCCAAAACATTTTTCAGTGTGCTACAGAATTCTCAGATTTTCAGATATTGAGAAGAAAATAAAAAACAATGTTTTTTTGTTATACTGTGTGTGTGTGTGTGTGTGTGTATATATTAATATATATAGAAAAAAAAACAAATTTGTGCAGCACTCGTAGAATGTTTCCTAGAGGGTATCCTAGATCATTGTTGGTGAAAGAAAGAGCTTCCTTATATCAAGAAAAAAACAAACGTGATAAAGTAAAACGTTTATTTTTGCAACAAAATACAATGTGGCAAGTAAGGAGATTTCCCATATTATAAAGAAACATTGGCATATTCTGCGACAGTCCTATCCGGACATTGCAGAGTTTCAGGACATGCCTTTTGTGTCCTATAAGAGAGCAACCACTATAGGCAACAAGTTGGTTAAAACAGATGTCCCAAAGAAAACACCCTTGACCTTTTTGGGGGCACCTAAAACAGGAATGTTCCCCTGTAGGTCGTGTGTACAATGTACCTTTGTTCAGAAATTTGATAAGTTCGTACATCCGACTACTCAACGGATTTATGAACTAAAATTTTTTTTCACGTGTGATACCGATTTCTGCATTTATGTATTAAAGTGCCCTTGTGGGTTACTCTATGTTACGGAGACCATACAAAAGGTGAAGGGTCGTATCTCCCAACATAGGTCTTCCATTAGATGTGGGCATCTTCACTTACCTGTTCCTCAGCATTATGCTGCAGCTGGCCACAATTGTGACCAGCTTGCATTTTTTGTTATTGAACAGGTTTGTAAATCAACAAGGGGAGGCAATAGGGTTTTAAAATTAAGACAAAGGGAAGTCTTTTGGATTCATGAACTCATACTCTGTGGCCTAATGGTCTTAACAGGGATTATGACCTTTATGTATATATTTGATAATGGTATCTTTTATATTTACTATATGTTGGACTATTTTGCATATGGATGCTTTGTTGTTTAATTGATATGTCATGTGACTAGGTTAGGTGTTTTGAACAGGCCTTATAAGGTTAGTTAATGAGCTGATAATCTACATCATTCTAATATGGCTTGAAAAAGGTAATGGATGTTACCAAAACATACTCTTTTATCTTGATATGATGATTTACAAAAAAAAAAAAACAGTCTACGAGTGCTGCACAAATTTCTTTTCTTTTCTATATCCATTGGAGGAATACAGGTTATCCTCACCAGTGCGTGCACAAACCCTGCAATTTTTCATTAAGTGGAGTGCTGCTGTTACATTTGATATATATATATATATATATATATATATATATATATATATATATATATATAAATGGTGTAAATCCTCTGCACACCCTCAGCAAACAGTCACCCCGGTGCATCCGAAACGGGAAACACAGCATACGGAGAAGTCGGAGCACACGTGGGATTTAAGAAATAAGTGAAATTTATTAACTCGTGAACATAGTCAACGCGTTTCGGCCATCTTGTGGGCAGCCGTCGTCAGGAAAATTCAGCAAATTTTCGAAAATTCTTTAAATATTCAAATTTTCTAGAATATTCGAAATTTCTTGAATTTTTGAAATTTCCCGATTTTTAGAAAATTTTCTAACGCAGTTCGGAAAAAAATTGGAAAGCGGAATTCTGGAAAATCCGCAATTCACGGATCTCGGAAATCCGCCACGGATCCGGTTTTGGCCATTAATAATTAATTTTAAAAAAGAATGACTGTTATCACTGAACATTCCATATAATGTCCAGGACCATGAAGTGATATCTCTTTTGTCAGTGACTCATCAGGTATTGACTAAAGATCCTTACACAAGTTATATATTCTTCACTTAAGTAAAAATATTGAGTATTTATAACTATAATCAATACTTTTTTAAAGGACAAGTCCACACTCAAAAGAATATCTTTTAGAAAGAATGGCCTCTTTAAAATATGTTGATATATTATAGTTTGTCCTATGAATTCATTACTGTATGCCTGCTATGCTTCTGGAGGCCTCATGGAAACTGAGCAATTTAGAAACCCGTACTGAGCCTGGGCATGCTCAGAAGAGGCAGACAGGGGATTAACATTCAGTCATTGGCTATAATATCAACTGTCAAATCCATAACTGACAGTTGCTAACTGGAAGAACCAGGAAGAAGAAACAGGGCATTGTGCATGATTTCAGACTAGACTTACATATTTTTAGTTTAGGGTTTTGGAGGGTGATTTACCTGTTTGTAAGTTTTCTTTTTAGTGCTGGACTTGCCCTTTAAAATAGAATCGAAAGTGGCAAGATATATAAAGACTAAAAATAAAAACAGAAAAATACTGATTTACCATTTAAGAGTACTGATACTTGATTCATTGAGAGGATTAAATGTGAAATAAGATCTGTACACATTTTGATGATTAACGCAATCCACAATATATTCGATTTAGGAGATAATATAAGGTAAATCATCCACTCCGAATCCATATTGATTTGTGGTAATATTTTGATGCTGTTTTAGTAGTTGCTCAAATTAAATTTGTCTTATAATGTTTCTTGAGCTTATGAGTAGTTTACTGATTTGTTTGATGTGTAACTTTCCAAGCACTTAGATGAAAAATGATACTAAAAGGAACATACAAGTTCAAAACAGTCTCAAATCTAAGCACTCCAAAGAATTGTACTATTTTATTAACTGCATGTGATTAATCAATTTACAATATACAAGATATTTATGCAAATGGTAGAACATTTAATAAACTGTTTAAAAAAATTCCATAATGCATATATGTTAATGTCATAGGTAAAAGTTCAAATCAAACTTAATGCATATCTTCTTTATCGCTGGACTAATATTCTCATTTGCTGCATACTAGCTTAATGCCTCCAATAAATGAATGCATATAGAATTTCCAGACACAGATCAATAAGGAAAAAAATGGTATCTCTAGATGAGATGCTTATGAAAAATTAAACCCAACCAATTTATATGTATTAAATTCATGTTTTCCCAGGGGAAAACATGCATAAAAAATATAATAAAAAAAAAAATCTGATACATCACAGTGATGACACTGTGGCCCTACCCTTTTCTTATTTGTGCCCAGTTTTTTCTTAATTGATTCTTTGAAGAGTAGGAACGCCTGGGGGCTGGATAGATGGGGCCCCTCTATCTTTCCTGGTAGGGGACATTAATATGTCATTTTAGCCCTAAATGCTATAACTAAAATTTAGAGCGAGATAAAGGGCTCATTCACACTAGGAATGGACAAAAATGCAACTTAAAAACAAAGTGCGTTGAGTGACGTTTTAATACGTTTTTGTATCTGTTGCTGACTGTTTGCCTGTGCATTATTATCTGTTTGTGTCAGTTTTTTCTGAATTTCTGTCCGTTGCTTTTTAACGTGTTTTTGACCACGTCATTGGGCAGAATCAATGACATCACAGGAACACCGAGGCTTCTTTTTCGAAAAATGGACAGAAACGCAAATCTGTTGTACTGCATTTTCATGCATTTTAGATGGATAGATATAAGTGCAGCAGTACGTTTTTAAAACAGACTGGAACAGAACTTAATACAACGCAGCGTGAACGATAGTGTAAACGATATTCTATGGGGTTTTACTGTCTATTTTTTTTAAAAACGCACCTGCATTTCGAAAACAGATACAAACTGATGTAGTGTGTACGAGCACAACATATGATTTACATTATTTTGTGGTGCTACTCTGGGAACCAATTTAAGGGAAAAGAGTCCCCAGACAACGTTGTCCCGACAGACAGAACGCATTCACAAAAATACAATAAGCTGTGTTTCACCTCTCTGGCTGTTGCTGCTGAGTGATTTATGAAATTAGTCTGTAGGTACTAGAGGTCAGCTCCCATAATCCATAAGTGTCGCAGTTCATTTCACATGTTCTGTAGTGCTTAAAATGAAAAGTATTCTTTGCAGTGTATTTCTTAGCTAGAATGGGTGTAAGAAACAGAATATTAACATTTCAGAAAGTAAGTCTATGGAATTGAACCGGCAACCTGGTGTACTCTGTCTTGCTAAAAGCAAAGCTTTATACCCTTAACCCATACTACATGGAAGGTTTGTGCATCTAGAATCTTTATCTTTTGCTAGGAACATAATGGAAACAAAAAAAGTCTGGGTATTTAAAACAGACGAAAAACCAAAGCCGGTTGCGCTGCCTTCTTTGGCAAGGCTGACTGAATGGTCAGTTGGGACGAAGAATCCCACAATGTGTACCCAGCTTAAAACAGGGCTAGTGGACATGTGGGATACCCAGTGTGTACAGGAGAAGTAGCAAAGATTCCAGCCCAATAAAACTAAAACCATATACTTTTACTGTCATTAGCAAGTGCAGTATTTAGGCCAATTTTTTTTTTTTTACTTAACGTCTTCTTTAGTTGCATATGTCTGTGTATTGTACTTGTATGCAACTGCATAATTTTATCTTTTAGTAATAATTTAATGGTAATTATTTGACGCATTGCATTACTATCACATTTTGTAAAAAAATGCAGCATGATGTTTTTTTAAAATACTAATAACTGTAATAATAATAAAATAATGTAATTATCTGGATAGGTTCTGGATGACCATATATGTACATGTAATAAGTATTACCATGAATAAAAAGTAAACGGTTCGAGATTGAACATACAAAGATATCTTAAGCTCAATCTTTAACAGCTGGGGGGAAAAGTGCATTAATTCCCACTGAAAGATGTATTGATGGTGTTCTTTGCTAATTACTTTGCCTTGGAGTCCCAAGTGTTGCCACTCACAGTTACTCAATTTGAACAAGATGCTCCTTCTGTAATTGGTGCTAATTTATATTAGCATATTGCTTCAAAGTGTTTACATTTTTTTAGATATGCTTGAGCAAATCCTCTTGCTCATCAAGGAAAATATCTTTAAAAAATAGCTTCAGATCATTTTCTTCCTAAATGTAAAGCATTCTACCTGGCATTTCAAGTTTATCCTTTTATCTGTTTCCCATTTTTATATTGTAACTTAAAAAATCCAGAAGTTTAACCCCATAATATTCTAGAAAGCAATACATTACATTAGTACCAAATAACTTTCAATTAATGTTAATAGATTAATCAATGTAGGCATTGTGACTTTACTAAAATATGAAGTTTGTAAGTCCACACAGCTCCATTTTTGTTATGCACCAAAATCAATAAATAATTGAGTATATATAATTTCACCTCAGATAAAATTGAAGACACAATTCAAAGGCCAATGCATTCTAATAATTGGGTAATCTGTGTTAATCCCTGTGTGGGTTTCCTCCAGGCTTTGCCATTTATGATGATAGGGTGCTTAGAATGTAAGCTTTTAGCAAGGATAAACTAATTGTTACATAATAATATAATTAAGGGAATACATGCATGTATGCATGTAGATTAGAAGAAATTTACAGGGAGATTCAATAAAAGTTCTTATCATTTAAAATGGTGCTAGTTTTGCCCCAACCAATCAGATGTTAGCTTTCAAATGTTAAATAAGATCTGATTGGTTGGGGCAAAATAAGCACCATTTTAAACGATAAGAACATTTATTGAATAACCCTGTTAAAGTCTAAAATCCAGATTCTAACTCCTTTTGAAAGTTAATTTTAATCCTCAACATGGTTATTCATTTTATGTATTATGGATTCATATTATCATCCACACAGCTATCACTTATGCTGTACTAGAAACCCACCGACTCTTTACAGAATCGTCCCTGTGGCTCTCAAGTCTCAACCACCACTAAGCACACACCTCCATCCCACCCACGGCGCACTTCCCTGACACACCTGTGGGCGTTGGTTAGATGATGTCACACGGCCAGCATGATCAGGTGGGCCCAGCATCTGTGCATATCAACAACCTTCATTTAGTATATAGCATATGTATATTAAATGTGTAATGGTGTTGTGTCACTTTTGTTTGAGAAAATTCCTGGGAGTGGTTTTTTTTATGTGCTTCCTCCTTTTTCCATCTGGTTTGACTACTGCTTGTTTTCATCAATTTAATGTTCTGGTTCCCAGCTTTCCTAACCTTTCACCAGAACTGATTTGTTTGGTGCCACACACTGATTATTGGATTATGCACATTTTTTATTTTTACACCATATATTTACATTTGTTACATTGAAATCCATAGCAATTCTACTGCATTGTATCACTTGCCTTTACTGCTAAACACTTGATATTTCTTCTATGGTTTATTAAATGATGTGACAGAATATTGATTCAGACTGTGTATCACTTTAAATGGCAGTGATATTAGGCCAATATTTATAACAAAGTTAATAACTGTTCTATGAGACATCCACTTACTACTGTAATGTAATAAAAGTATTTTAAATAAGCTTTTGTTGTTACAGATTTCTAAACTTTGTAACTAATCTAAATAGAACAGCAAAGTTTAATTGCATATTGATAGGTGAATACTATTTGCAACAAACTGTATTATAGGCATGTAAAAATAGAAGTAGTTGCTTCAAAAACTTGTAATTCATTCAAATTAGTAAAATCTGAAAATATTGTAGCTGCTTTCTATGCTGCTCACTATGCTGTTTAATTTTCACATGTATATTTGGCAGACCTTATTGAAGCATCCAACACATTTTTATTAATCAAGTGAATAGAACAGCATAGTAGTTCTTCTCCATCTATAGACATGCCAGGGGAAACTGTCAGACTTAAAAGTTTGTCAAAATAAGCCGTTAAGTCTTAAAGTGAACGTTCACTCCCTCAAACTTGAAAACTAGTATCTGCAGCACACCTAAACCCCAAGATTGCAATATATACTCCATTCCACAACATGTCTAAAGATAAGCAGCTCAGAGTAGACAGCTCAGAAAGCATCAGTCAGGCGTGACGGCAGCCATCACACATATACAGGAAGTGATCGCTGCTCTCTGGAAGCACCAGGAAGAAGATTGAAGGTGGTCCAGGAGATCTGGAGGAGTGTGTATTTTCAGAGACCTCATGAAATAGAGTAAGTATTGTGAATAATGGGTATGTCTCTGATTTAAAACACAAATGCCTGCTGTATTGTACCAGATGAATAACCACAATTATTAATGTCAAGCTTTCTTCATGGACATATTATTGTTTTCATGTGGTGACAATTATCTTAGGAGCATAACTACTTTTTAAATGTAATGTATATATTGTTGTGAATTCAGCTAAAATGGCTGAATCTTGTTTCTCTCTTTAGTATTTTTTATAAAAATAACTATCAATCAACTTTTTCCTGCATTTTGCAATATTCTTACCATTTTGATCTGCTATTTAGAAAATTATCATTTCTTTATAATTTAGAAAATGTATGTACTCTATTATAGTGTAGGTACTAAAAAAGTATTTTAGGGTTATTAATCAATAATCTCAGTTCCAATGGTCAACAGGAAGTTGTATAGTCCCATAACTCTCTTAAGACTTGTTTTGCACAAATATGTAAGATACTAAATAAATCTCTTTGCAAACATCTCCATATCCAAGTTAATATAAATGACCAAATTCATAATGTTATTCATAAGGTATGAGGATTATTACTCTGAGAAATGTTTGTAGGTCTGTCATAATATGACTAACAGAGATGTATTGCTTTGACATGGGAGAAAATGTTTATGTGCAGTAGTAAGGGTTGATTAAACTTGAAAAGTATGAGCTGTCTGAAATGCTTTATTATGTGACGGGTTTTGATATTGTCTTTCAAGCAATTCTTTAGGACCAATTTATCATGCTAACCTTTCCATTAACATTCCAACATTTTGATCCATTTTGTTATGACAGAGGCTGAGAATGTATCAATGAACAAAAGCCATGTAAGCATAAACAAAGTAAAGAGAAACATTTTGGTGTGCAGTCCGGTGCAATGTTTCACAATGTTTTAGTCATAACTAAAAGTCCATTCAAAGATGAAAAGTCTTGTGGAGAACAATTAAGGTTTGACTCTTAGTATTTGGCTATTTGAAAATGTATTTGGCTATTTGAAAATGTATGTACAAAGCTATATAGATATACCTGAATGGGAGAATCCTTAGGCAGACCTACTACAAAAGGCTACCTTATTACTCACTAATCAATATGCAATCTTTTCATCTTTAAAATAGGCCATAGTACTGCCACTGTTATACTGTGTAAAATATTTATTAATCCCAGTAATAGGGTTTGCAGGGTTGGTCACAATCATAATTAGGAGACCGAATTCCAGTCAGATTACATGTTAGAATGAAGGAAAATCACAAATTCAATATATATAGTATATTGACATTAACTTTTCCCATGTGTGCTGCACTAAAATCTAAAAAATTAACTGGATAGCTCCAATGTGATTTAGAGGCTCTCTATGTTCCTGCTTCATTGTGAATACTGCTTAAAGGGCATCTATAGTGAATAAAACACATTGCCCCTTTGCAAAGTTAAATTCATGTACTCTGTGCTGCCTTAATCCTATCTCTGTCAGTGACTATGTTTAACCATGGTGTCAGATCTCTGTGCAGCACTCCCCCCTTCCCCCTCCCCTCTGTCACCTCCTCCATGTCTCAACATCCTGAAAAACACACCCACACACAGTGGCCAATAGAAAGCAAGCTGTCCTGGAGACAGGAAGTGAAGAGAGGGGTCAAGTGCAGCCTTATATCTATCATCAAAGCTACCTCTCTCCCCCTGCTAATGCTCTTATCTCTATGTTTATTACAGAGCAGGGAGGGGGGATCACGTCACAGGGATTTGATTGACAGTCCAAGTAGAGGAATGCAATCACGTATTCTTCTAACTGGTGTAACTCAGTACAGAGAGGGAATCTGAAAAAAGTGAAGACACTCTGGGGGTTGTGGGGAATTATAGAACATATGGAAAGAAAGAAAAAAAAGTTCATTTTCCCACTATAGATGCCCTTTAAAGACCTGAGTGTTATTGATAATATCATGTAGCCAGGTTAAAACACAGGTTAGGTTATAACAAAATTGTGTGATGAATAAAAAAAATGCATATCCTGGATATTTCACTTATTAGGGAAATACATTCCCCATAATACAGCCAGTAGTTATTGAATTTTAATTAATTTCATAATTGTTTGAGAAAGCAGGGTATTAAACTTCATCAACAGCTATATTAGTTAATTTAAAACTGAAGAAACACATTTTGAGCAGCAAATTAATACCAAGACAGAAGGTGCCAACTTTATTAGGGCTCCCACAGATAATTTAAATCTTTCTCACTATAAACTTGTTTAGCTATAATGTTTAGCTAATCAACCATTGCTGCAGGTGGACCAACCAGCATGCCCAGCAATCAAACTCTGATTTGATTACATAAGAGGCGGATTGGACTGGTTGGCTGATGATGCACAGTGGGGTCTTTGATAGGACCATCAAACATAACAGTGTTACACACAGCAAATTTGCCTCAGGGAAGTCAATCACTACAAAAAATCCTATAATGTTCTGTGTGTCTTGTGGCCTTAGCAATTCATGCTTGGTCTAGGTTTATTTTAATATTCTACTGAAAGGTTTCTCGGCAGATGGAAATGTTGAATACATTAAAAACTATATTTAAGCAAAGGAATTTGGTATGGTAAAATGTACATTTATTATTTTTCTCCATATGGCACAAGTAAATTAACTTTAACATTTAAAAAAAAAAAGAAAAATACTTCACATTACACAAAAACTGGGCCCACATATGTTAAATTAATAAATCTTGGGGTGCTCATGCTAATGCTAATGGACCATATGACCACACAGACGGGAATCACCTAAAACACACAATGGCACATTCTCCTCCTCCTCTCTCTCTCTCTCTCTGCCTCTCACTTGTAGCCACACTAACAGATTTTATATAAACAGCTTTGACTCAAGCAGCCTCTTTTTCAGGGGAATTTAATACATACATGGATGTATGATTTTAACCCAGTTTATGGAATGTCCTTTGGGGCAAAATTTATGGGAAAACAAACTTTCCATTTCCCGTTTTTTTTAATTTTTTATATTCCTTTAATATTCTCAGCCTGCTAGCCATTTAATTGTTAAAACAAGTATGATCAATTACTAATCAGATCAGATACATGCAGATAGGTTTGTGGTTATTATACTCTTTTGCTAGTTCTACTGAATATATATCTCTAGAGAAAAATAGCCTACCAAAGGATATCACATTATCAAATGTGGCATTTGCAAATCTGCTTTTCAAATTAAGAAACACATGCCTTAAATAAGTTACACTGCTAAGAGTGATTAAATTACTAAAGACCAATCTTTTAGGTCTATGCAGTATAACAAAATACAAGGAACTTGAGTGAAGCACATTTGGTCTTTTACCCAATACTTCATAAGCTACATACTGTAGTTTTAAGTCACACATTTTAGGTTAAAAGGAATTAGTCCAAACAAACACAATTTAAAAAAAAAAAAAATCATAGATTGAGGTGACCCAAAATTAGACTCTAATGATATAATAGCAGTTTTGCATACAATGACGCAACTGCAGTGGCCTGGGTCCCCCTGCAGATTTTGTGGCAAGCCCTTGACACACACCTCTCCCTTCCCTAGCGGCACCCCCACCGTCACGAGGCTACAGGGGCTGTAGTTTTGCTACGGTTTCATATAATTTCATATAAATAATACAATTTATACAAGACTGCAGCCACCTATATACAAGCAAATGTTACTTATATAAATGTCCAGACTCATTGGACAGAGTTGTTTTGTTTTTAAAAAATTATTAAAACATAAAATGGATCAGCATTTGCATACTTGTAAATGGCAAATCACAAGGACAAGTATACTAAGAAAACCCGCCCTGCACCCATGAATAGTTCCCAGTAATCGTAAATACAATGAATTCTAATGTATAACAAATTGTGGATTTGACATGCATGCTCTCAGTTATAAATTTCACATGTATACATTTAGACTGAAGTATTCCTTTTATAATGGGTGTAATAGGCTTTTAGAAGTTCTTTAAAATGTGCTGTGTGATTCATTATACAGGTTATATGAAGGAAGATACCAGATGTTATCTATTACAAAGGTGGTTCTGGAGGGAAAAAAAATTAAACGATGCTGCGCTGGCTTCTGTTCCTTTGTATTTGATTTAAGAATGAGTAACATGAAAATGTTACATAACATGTGCATATAGTATTTACACACTCATTCCTTCCCAAATAAGAATAAGCGGAATCTTCTAATGGCAGTCCTGAATATTTTAAAAATAATACATAGCACTTATACAGTAGCATGGAGGTTGTTTAAAGGTTTTTAATACAAATGTTTTAGTGATTTATTTTAACTCCTTCTAGATTATAGTTGATTTTATAGGGTTAATGTACATTTAACCATACCTTGCCAACAGGTAATCTCTACACATAATGTTATTTTGGATATGTTGTTGTTTTAATATGTGGTAATAAATTGCCCAAGGGTGTATATTGTAGTGAGCATGGGAGCTTTATTAATTCACTAATACAGTATGTTGTAATAAAAAAATAATGTGATATCAACATATTGTTATATTGTATATTACACTTTCATAAAAAAATATATCTTTTTTTTATAATAAATAAAGTAACCCCAGAGGTATATGATGTAGCTCTATAGCTTTACTAAATTGCAGAAGTTACCCTCCTTCTACTATGGATACCTATTTCTGTGTTATAATGGGAATCTGAATGCAAAGCCAATCATGCACATTAGTGACTGACTGAGGAAAAGAAAACTGTCAACAGTGATATCAATATTCCCAAACATACTGCAGTTTGATCGATAGCACAAAAGCAAAGTGTACGAAATGAACTGAAAACTGGCATTTACCAATATTATATATATGTAGGGAACTGGTAAACTAGTTACCCTTTAGTCTTCTTGTTCTGACAGGATTTGGCCAGTAGGGGTCACTGTGTAAAAGTATAAAAGGGGATTCAGCCACATGCTCTTTCTTTATACTTCCTAGAGTTTCCCCAGAGGATAGGGGAAGAGCCCAGGGGGATCTACATAACAGGTAGGCCCAGTTAGTGTAAGAATAGTTTCTGTTATAGATCACTCCAGGAGTGATATATAGGAGTAGGGTAGCTAGTAAGCAGCCTGTGCTCCAACAAGGAGATTTAGTAAGGATTAGAGTCCTAGGTATACCACCCAAGAAGAGGGACATAGTGCCAGATACAGGGGTACAAGATTCCACTACAGTGACATGAGAGCGGGCTGCGGGGTGGCATTTACAAGCTCATTGTTATTTATGCTGTTTCTGATCCCTCTGGTTTGTGAGTATTTATGTGATATCTGTGCCATGCTATATTACCTCTATTGTGCTACTTGCAATGCTTTATTAATATTGTTCTGTTAATAAATAAGATACTGTTTAAGTTCATTAACCACTGGTGCCCATTTGTTGCATTCTACCTAGAGTGGTAGTTCAGCAACACCCTGCCTCCAACATATGCGAAAGCCCACTCCAGATAAAGAAGAGTCTTGTGCTTAGAATTTGAATAAGGCTGACAGTCTCTGGAGCACATTAAGTACCCTCATTTTACTATCGCCTTACATATATATATAATATATTAAGTAGCATTAGTTTAATTACTGAACAAATGGTTAAGAGCACGCTCTGCACTTGCAGGAGCCAAGAAGGGGGGACTCCCGCCAGGGATTGTGGTTCTGTATATCTAAAGCTATTTTGAAGCTTGAGCTACCCTTTTAATGGACTATTTTTTGGAAACCAAGTGCCTAAAGAATCACTTTGTCATCTCTGAAGTCAATAGGTGGCAATTAGACAATGATTATATGGAAAAGCATTTGCAAAACTGCTTTTCTACTGTTACAACTTGTGTGGGGAAACACATTGCTACAATATATTTTAAATGGCAACTATACCAGAAAAATGGACAAGTTTTAAAGTTAATTTTCCAGGGAAGTAGAAAAGCATATTACTACTGTACCAGGGAAATGATTTTATGGCCACCGCCAAAACAAAAATTTGTATTTAGTTTTATCACACACACCCCCAACCTAGACCTATAATGGGGCCTATACAAATTCTATGCAAGGCTTCTAAATAGACAACACGTACCAGCCTTTGTTCCCTCAGTTCGCTGCTTCTGATGTTCTGTGCCTTTTTTCGAGCACGGAAGCAGCAGAATAGGCCGGTTCAGCAGCACTGTCAGTGTGACACAATGTTTAAGCCAATCACCAACACTGCTGGTGGTCCGGTGATAAAGCTAAATACAATTTATTTTTTGGGAGGTGGACACCCTTTAAATAGAGTCTAAATCAGTAATGTATAGGCGCACTCACACACCTGCAAGTTTCCTCCATTGCCGTTCAACCCTTGATTCCAATTGTCACTGCAGAACAAAAAGAGGAACCAGAACGCTACTCGAAAGAACAGGTGATAAAAGGGGAGAACACCTATAGTTTATTCAGACACAAAGCAATCCAACGTTTTGGGGGGACAAAATCTTTTATTGCTTTATGATGGAATAAACTATAAGGGTTCTCCCCCTTTTATCACCTTTTCATCCGAGTAGCGTTCTGGTTCCTCTTCTTGTTTTGCATTCCCTTTAAATAAACAAGGTCAGAAACGTCAGTAGATAAACATTTTATGAGAAAAAAAAAATGTGTGTGAATTAACAGAAAGGAAATAATCAAGGAAAGTATATAACCTAGCACTTATTGAACTTACTGCAGGTGTTTAATTCAAAAGATGCTGAGTATTGGTACTGAGTTCTTGAGGTTGTATGGATTAGTTATCCCAAGAGAAAAGTGAAATAATTTACATTTACAATAAGTAGAAACTGGAATGATGCGAAAACTGCACAGTCTTACTTTGACTGAGACATTTGGATTGATGGCTAGATGTGCAGTGGGGACAAGCAAAATTCTTAATTCTTTACTTTCTTTTTGGGGGAGGGGAATTCTGCAGTGCAGACTTCTGCTGGATAAGTTCTAAACTCCATATCAGATAGTGTTCACTAACTTTAATGTTTAAGGTTATTATCCCTTTTATTATAGCATTACAACAAACACAATGCACATTATTATTAGCAAAATCATGATTATAAAATAATATTTTACTGGAGCAAAATATCTCTTATATTTCTATTTGCATTGCCATCAGCTTATACTCAGGCCTGGGCTGATCTGAATGCTTGAAGGAGCAGCTGGACAAAAACACATAGCCTTGGGAAAACCAAAGTTGTACCCTGTAACACAGAATCCCCTTGATTTCGGTGGGTAAGGCAATTGTTGTCCTGCTCCCTTATAGATCAGCCCAGACTGCAAGTGAAATGGGGAAAAAATGAGAGAAGTAACAGAATTCAACAAACTTCTCTAAAAGAGGGATCTTTAATATTAGTATTAGTAGTAATAGTATGCAGGGCACATCTGTGTATAAGGCTCTGTATGGCACTTTCTATGGGGCTTTGTATGGGACTTTCTATGTGGCTGTGTATTGGACTTTCCATGGGGCTGTGTATTGGACTTTCTATGGGGTTGTGTATGGGACTTTCTATAGGGCAATGTATAGGACTTTCTATGGGGCTGTGTATTGGACTTTCTGTGGGGATGTGTATGGGTCTTTCTATAAGGCTGGGTATTGGACTTTCTATGGGGCTGTGTATGGCACTTTCTATGGGGCTGTGTATTAGACTTTCTAGGGGGCTGTGTTTTGGACTTTCTATGGGGCTGTGCATTGAACTTTCTATGGGGCTGTGTATGGAACTTTCTATGGGGCTGTGTATTGGACTTTCTATGGGGCTGTGTATGGGACTTTCTATGGGGCTGTGTATAGGACTTTCTATGGTGCTGTGTATTGGACTTTCTGTGGGGATGTGTATTGGACTTTCTATGGGGCTGTGTATGGGTCTTTCTATAAGGCTGGGTATTGGACTTTCTATAGGGCTGTGTATGGCACTTTCTATGGGGCCGTGTATTAGACTTTCTAGGGGGCTGTGTTTTGGACTTTCTATGGGGCTGTGCATTGAACTTTCTATGGGGCTGTGTATTGGACTTTCATGGGCTTGGTAGGGACTTTCTATGAGGTGGATGTGATGGGACTTTCTATGGGGCTGTGTACAGGACTTTCTATGGGGCTGTGTATTGGATTTTCTATGGGTCTGTGTATGGGTTTTCTATTAGGCTGTGTATGGGACCTTCTATGGGGCTGTGCATCGGACTTTCTGTGGGGCTGTGTATTGGACTTTCTATAGGGCTGTGTATTGAACTTACTATGGGGCGGTGTATTGGAGTTTCTGTAGGGCTGTGTATAGGATTTTCTATGGGGCTGTGTATAGGATTTTCTATGGGCGTGTATGGACTTTCTATGAGGCTGTGGTATTGGACTTTCTATGGGGCTGTGTATGGCACTTTCTATGGAGCTGTGATTAGACTTTCTAGAGGGCTGTGTATTAGACTTTCTAGAGGGCTGTGATGGGACTTTCTATGGGGCGTGTGTATGGGACTTTCTATGGGGCTGTGTATTGGACTTTCTATGGGGCTGTGTATGGGACTTTCTATGGGGCTGTATATAGGACTTTCTATGGGGCTGTGTATTGGACTTTCTGTGGGGATGTGTATTGGACTTTCTATGGGGCTGTGTATGGGTCTTTCTATAAGGCTGGGTATTGGACTTTCTATGGGGCTGTGTATGGGTCTTTCTATAAGGCTGGGTATGGACTTTCTATAGGGCTGTGTATGGCACTTTCTATGGGGCCGTGTATTAGACTTTCTAGGGGGCTGTGTTTTGGACTTTCTATGGGGCTGTTGGCATGACTTTCTATGGGGCTGTGTATGGGACTTTCTATGGGGCTGTGTATAGGACTTTCTATGGGGCTGTGTATTGGATTTTCTATGGGTCTGTGTATGGGTTTTCTATTAGGCTGTGTATGGGACCTTCTATGGGGCTGTGCATCGGACTTTCTGTGGGGCTGTGTATTGGACTTTCTATAGGGCTGTGTATTGAACTTACTATGGGGCGGTGTATTGGAGTTTCTGTAGGGCTGTGTATAGGATTTTCTATGGGGCTGTGTATAGGATTTTCTATGGGGCTGTGTATTGGACTTTCTATGAGGCTGGGTATTGGACTTTCTATGGGGCTGTGTATGGCACTTTCTATAGAGCTGTGTATTAGACTTTCTAGAGGGCTGTGTATGGGACTTTCTATGGGGCTGTGCATTGAACTTTCTATGGGGCTGTGTATGGGACTTTCTATGGGGCTGTGTATTGGACTTTCTATGGGGCTGTGTATGGGACTTTCTATGGGGCCGTGTATAGGACTTTCTATGGGTCTGTGTATGGGTTTTCTATTGGGCTGTGTATGGGACCTTCTATGGGGCTGTGCATCGGAATTTCTGTAGGGCTGTGTATTGGACTTTCTATGGGGCTCTTGTATTGGACTTACTATGGGGTGGTGTATTGGAGTTTCTGTAGGGCTGTGTATAGGATTTTCTATGGGACTGTGTATAGGATTTTCTATGAGGCTGGGTATTGGACTTTCTATGGGGCTCTGTATGGCACTTTCTATGGAGCTGTGTATTAGACTTTCTAGAGGGCTGTGTATGGGACTTTCTATGGGGCTGTGCATTGAACTTTCTATGGGGCTGTGTATGGGACTTTCTATGGGGCTGTGTATTGGACTTTCTATGGGGCTGTGTATGGGACTTTCTATGGGGCCGTGTATAGGACTTTATATGGGTCTGTGTATGGGTTTTCTATTGGGCTGTGTATGGGACCTTCTATGGGGCTGTGCATCAGACTTTCTGTAGGGCTGTGTATTGGACTTTCTGTAGGGCTGTGTATTGGACTTTCTATGGGTCTGTATATTGGACTTTCTATGGGGCTGTGCATTGGACATTCTATGGGGCAGTGTATTGGACTTTCTATGGGCTGTGTATGAGGCTTTCTATAGGACTGTCTATGGGAGAAAGTCAACTCTCCGTTTATACTCAAGACAAGCAGTTTTTCTGGTTTATCAGTTAAAAATTAGTACCCCGGTTTATATTCATGTTGGTTTATACTAAGCAAACGATAAGCAAAATGTACATTTTGCAAATGGACTGGTGGACATACATATTTATGATTGGCTAGGAGTGGCTCTATAAAGCTTTGTGTTGTTTAAAGGGCATCTATACTGAAAAATAGGTTATTTTAAATTGACCATAACTGGAAACTATAATTCTTCCCAACCACCATTGTATTATTTTTTTTTTGATCTGCCCTCTATTTCTTTAGCTATCCAATCTAAAACTTCTTATATTTCAGCTGTCAATCAAGTTCCTTGCTCTCAAAAACTATTCTTCTGTGAGTAGTTTTACTGTAGCTGGAATTTTGACAGTTGGAATGCTGTATTATTGAACGTTCGAGGGTATTTTCGAGATTTTTCGAAAATAGCTCGAACATTCGATAAAAATTGAAAACGTGCCTTGAAGTCCTGAAATCTGAATGATCCGTCTGGTTTTGGATAGAAAATTCAGTTTCAGAACCAAGGGGTTACGTGTCGGCCCCGAATCCCATCTCTAATTATTTCATATGGAATATCGAATAATTGATACAAATTATTGAATATTCAATACTGATTATCAAATATTCTATACAGATTAGTGATTATTCGATATTGAATATTATTCGGTATTGATACTGAATATTGAATAACTGCAAATCACTATCAAATATCCAATAACTAGTATTGAATATCTGGCTCCAATTGACTTCTATTTTGAATCTTTTAAATGTTTTAAACCTACTGGTTTCAAACATGAACAAATGACTTGATAGTGCAGTGTTTTTCAACCAAGGGTCTGGTTTACCCTAGGGTTTCCTCAGAGGTAGCTAGGGTTTTCTCAATAGTAACAGGAATTGTACACATCGACTATTGGGGTGAATTTGAATGCATTTTTATATAAAGTTATTGATCTATTTGTTGTATTTGTATGAATTATGTTTTTTAATTTATAGTCACAAAGGTAACAACATATATATAATATGTATTTAAAGTATGGGTTCCCCAATACAGGAAAATGGATAAAAGGTAGAGAACCCTGTGCTGGTAAATAACTGCAAGAGACATATTTCAGCTATTATTTCCAATTTAAAATGTACTCTATAGGGAGCATGGCATTGAGATGGGAAGACCTTTGAAGTGATTAATATGAAACCTGTAAAGGGAATCTGTTTTCCAGTTTGTCCTACAAATCATTGCTTTTGATTTTTGCTTGGCATAGGTGATAAACATTACAGCTAAATTGTCCCAAGAGGAAACATTTTCATCCATTCTCCTGCACAAGTAAGGTGAAATGTTTCATATCCAATGTTCAGAACTACACAGATGATGTCATGTTTGGTTACTGAAACATTTCCCATGAAAGAGTAATTGGATTTCATCTAATTACTTTTATGGAGGATCTTGATACTAGCATACTGTATCTAGTGTATGCAAGAAAATATTTCATTAATGTTTTA
Source organism: Hymenochirus boettgeri (assembly GCA_019447015.1). NCBI lineage: Eukaryota > Metazoa > Chordata > Amphibia > Anura > Pipidae > Hymenochirus > Hymenochirus boettgeri. The sequence goes on along the minus strand of CM033473.1, from coordinate 168,694,701 downwards.
GGTCAAGTAGTTTCAGCTACTGCTTACTCAAGATTTATTCGTTTGTTTTTTTAGAACTCCAATACATAATTTATTGATTCTCTAGATGTAATAATCCTTTGCCCCTGATAAGTAAAAGTGCAAATATTTCCAAAAGTGACTATATAAGGTTACAATAAATATTATTCATAAAGTAAAGAAGAAAAGAAGAAAACAAACAAAAATGTAAATAATGTGCTTAAAGTGGTAATTCTCTACTCCCAAATTAATAAACATTAATTATTTGAATCCCAATGTGTCTTTTGTCTTAGTAACTGTAATCTTCTGCAGTAAAGGTCAATGAAGTTCCCAGCAGAGATTGAGCAGTTCTGGGTCGACTTATTAAAGAAAAAAGAACAAAAGTTTTTTATTAAATTGGAAATACTAGCACAGCAGGAAGCTCTCTGGAGAATGTGATTTCATTTGGCTGAATATCATTTGATTTTTTACTCCGTTGCATGTTAAGTTTAATTTTTTCAGTCCTTAAATAATATATACAGTATGTAGATAGATAGATAGGTAGGTAGGTAGGAAGGTAGGTAGATAGATAGATAGATAGATAGGTAGGTAGGAAGGTAGGTAGATAGATAGACAGATAGATAGAAAGGTAGGTAGATAGAATATTGAGAATTTGTTATTCTGTAGATTAACAGTATCATGAACTATATAGACAATATAATAGATAGCTACAGTAGAAGATAGATAAGACTATTGACCAGAGAATATATTTATCACATTTTCCATAAAAAAAATCATCATTAGCAGTTGTTGTACACCCTCAGTTTTGGCCTTTCCTCTGTGTGATTACAATGACCTTTTTACAAATAAATAAATAATGTAGTGCTGCAAAAAAGATGATAATGTTAAAGTGGATTCACATCTAAAGCATCAGTTATATTTAGGGAGATCCAATATTGCAAAATGTGCCCCTTACCATTACACAATCCCACATTGAAGTACGCCGTTATGTACAGTATTACATTGCGGGGTCGTGGAAAGGTAAGACACAGGCCATTGTGCTGCCTTAAAAGAGAACTATCGTGTATATAAAGATTTTTGGAAAAAAAGTTAAAATGAAAAGTAATTTGGACAGGGATATAGGATTGGTAATTTCTACCTCCCAATATTGTTTCTGTGAGGAGCATCAGCCCAAAGAAAACTGATTCTGTCAGTCTTCCTCCTGGCTCCAGCACTATCTTTAATAAAGGATTAGTCCAGGACTATGTGCTGTAGCTCCTTAACAAAACAATATTGTGAGGTAGGAATAATCAATCCTACCTAATTGCCCCAGGTACTTTCCTTTTCTAATTAGTTAATTTTTATATTAGTATAGTTATCCTTTAAGGTCTCTATTCAAACCCCTGTTAAGTTTCATGCTACAAGGTAGTGTAAAACTCAATTTTAGGGAAATTGTTTTACTACCGCTGTGCTATTTCCAAAATGAATTAGAAATGGCACAATGCTCTAAATAAGTCTAATATAGTTATAATGGCGATACTGAATCTCCCTTTTAATTCCTTTGCCAGCTTTACAGCAACTTTTTGGGGACCAACCCCAACTTCCTTTTTGAAGTTGGTGAAGGTATGATGTATATAGTATAGTTTATACAAAGGTGAAAACAGCAGGGAAAATTATAAAAGGAGTGATGAGTGCCTGGAAGTAGGAGGGCCAGCATTGCGTCTCTCCAATCTCTTACGCATATATACCCTATAACTGCAACGCTACACAGGTAATATATAGCCTTTTTGTCCATGCAGCCTTCTATATAGTGGTAAAACATTCAGAAAGTTGAAAGTCCCCACTGGAGAATAAAATATAAGAGGACTTAACATAGTATGGAATGTATCCAAGAAGGTAAACAGATTTCATTAATTTATTAACATAATGAGCCCTATTCATAAAGGCACAGTATCGCTAATGATCTGCAATTTTACAACCATGATCATACATTTAGGGGAAATTAAAAGTTTGGACCCCCCTAAGGTTGCAGGATATGCTCCCCTGGTACTTATGCCCCTGACCAAAATCAAAAAGTCATGTGGGTTGAGAGTCGATTTGCACCCAAAATTATTTATGCAGAATGACTTGTTTAAAAATAACTTTTTTAGCATTTCAAATAAATGCTCAAATTATATGATGCTACTGAAAACAGAACTAATAACTTCGAAAAAATCCGTAAATTCGAAAATCCCTAAAACGTATTAAATGAAAGTTCGGCAAATCCGTATTAAAAGTGGTCTAAATAGCCTTGGTAACGTACACTTAATCACTCAGGGACCTGGGTAATGACCTTAGAAACACGTATCAATGCCTACAATACCTAAAAATTACAGTCCGCTATCCTGAATTTAAAAAAATGATATTTTTCGAAAATACGAGGATTTCCGTACACCCGCGGATCTCCGTAAAACCGAGGAATTCCGTAAAAACGAGGATTTCCGTAAACCCGCGGATCTCCGTAAAAACGAGGAATTTTGTAAAAACGAGGAACCGGAACTTCCTTCCTGCAAAATGGCGTCCTCTGTTAGGCAGCTGTATGCCATGAGGTACTCCTGTCCAGGGGTAATGACTTCCCCCCTGAATTATCGTGTGCGGCGCAAAAAGCGCAGGATCATGGAGGGGCTGCAGCGATGGGATCCTGCGCTGCTTTGGCTACCGGACCACTGTCTCTACCCTCCAGAGACAGTGGTCGGATCTGAAGAGCAGAGGCCTCAATATGTGGCAGCCGTACGGCAGTGATGGAAGGCAAGTAACTTTTTATTATATAACTGTATTGTAATACATAGTAAAATATTTTAATTCACTTCTGACAAAACATATTTATATATATGTTTTTAAAAACATCAATAATCCTTAAATTTGGCTTGAGAGAGAGAGATCCAAGTTCTTTGTATTTCTCATTCACTGGTTATTATTACATAATAATATATAAGTGGCCTGGATTAATGGGAGCAACAGTGGATATATCCTATAAAAATCACTCAACTATGTAGTTGAGTGATTTTTATAAGAATATTCACCACTGCTGCTCCCCACACATGCGCCTCCTCCTTCCACACCTTCCCTGTCAAACCAAGCAAAGAAAAAAAAACACAGATAAAAACACAGCCCTTTTACTGTGTAGAAAATCCTTCTAAGTCCTCCACTTAAATGTATCTCTTACCCGGTAACCTTCTAAATCCTGTCAGCCATGATTCAACTTCTGCCTGGTTCAGTCCGTGCAAGTGAGGTTAACAGAGCGGCTCTTCCAGCTACTGACAACTTCAGCGGGAGTCAGTACCGGAAGTCAGTAGCTGGAAGAGCTGCTCTGTTTAACCTCACTTGCACGGACTGAACGAGGCAGAAGTTGAATCATGGCTGACAGGATTTAAAAGGTTACCGGGTGAGAGATACATTTCAGATGGAGGACTCAGAAGGATTTTCTGCACAGTAAAGGTCTGTGTGTTATCAATCTTTTTTCTTCCAGGGTTTGACCGGAAAAGTGCCGGGAAGTGGAGGAGAAAATTCCAGAAAAAAGACACTTAAAGTTAAAGTCTGTATGTATTCCTTTCTATTTATTCATTTACTAATTTATTGCAGGGCTGACAGGGAATATACTTGTTTAATTACTTAGGAAAGGATAACAGCTGGAGACTAGCCATCAAATTACATTTTTTAAACTTATTATTATAAGAAATAATCGCCCCATTACAGTGTAATATAAGGTTTATAAAGTCAACTCGGAGTTCCTGTCCTTATAAAAGCACTCGACCTTCGGTCTCGTGCTTTATATGGCCAGGGAACTCCTCTGTGATTTTATATCCTTATATCACACTGTAAGGGGCGCATTATCCCTTATATTATTATTCTTATATTATTCAATATCAGCCCTATTTAAAGGGTAAGTAAAGTCAAAAAATAAATCACTGAAAAGTGACTTTATTTAACATAACACCTATAAATTCAAAATGTTACCCACACATAGACACAGGTAAACACACTTGGTGGCCCACCCTGCCATTTCCATGGCAGCCTTATTTAAAGGCTAAGTAAAATTAAAAATTAAATCGATCATTAAAAATTGATTTCTTTTTATCTTATAAATGCACACTTATACCCACACATAGAGACAGTTAAACACACTTTACTGACCCACCCTTTTAGTTACATGGCAGCCCTATTTGAAGGGAAAGTAAAGTCAAAAATAAAATGTTGATCAATTATTAAAAATTGATTTTTACTCTCCAAAATTAAAAATGTTGTGTTACCCACAAAATCTATACATATACAAGTACACACAGCTACTGATGCTCCCTTACACCCAACCAACTTTTCCCTTTCTATGACTACAATACACACAATAAAAATATAAGTACTATAAGCCAGAATATGGTATGAAATCATTGCCATAGAAATATGATTGACTTTTAAAGAAACTATAACATATTGCCTTATTTAATCTGTATTTTCAAGCAGAATTCAAAGTATATAATTAAATATATCCTTTATTATATATCAATTCATTATGTTTTTTTTATTTAATTTGCGGGGGAATCTTCCTCGGATAACCCCACCATCCCCCACCCGCCATAGGAAGAATGTAAGTGCAGCCTAATTGAAAAAAAAAAATTTTTTTTCTAAATCTTTCATTTGTCCAAGGCCACATTCAGCGGCACACGAGCGCTCCAGAAACAAGCATACAAGCGCGTGTTTCCGTTGCTCTCATGTGATTGCGTCGATTGCAGTACGATAATCATATGTGCAAAAATTGAGGATACATTTAATTGTGCCACACTTTGTGTGCTTTTTACACGTTGGTAGTCCAAGCCCTTTATCCAAATGTTGCAAAATTTTTGACAACTCTCTCCGCGAATTGTTTTAGTAAATGTATTCGAACTTTAATGACATGAAAGTTAAATAATTTCCTTTTTTTTTTACACTAAGCTGACCAACTAGCCCCCCCGGGCTCTCCATTGCCCCCACCGGGCAGCCATTTCCCTCTCCGGCATCCATCGCCCACTCCGGGCTCTCCATTGCCCACTCCGGGCTCTCCATTCCCCCACCGGGCAGTCCACCCCCCCACTTGGAGGCACCTGGCTCCAGCCGACACGTAGTGCATCCTAAGCATTTTTTTTATCTTTTTAATGACCTGATTGTCAGCAAATAATCAGTGAAATTATCAATCATAATTAAGTGAATTTTATTATTTCACTGATAAAAATTTTTGTTAAAAAAATGCAACAAATCTATAATTTGGCTTGAGAGACGATCACAGTTCTTCTCATTCTCATTCCCATTTATGGTCCAAGACTCTGGGCTGTATCTTGTCCCTCAGTTTTTGAGCTTAAGTTACAAATTCGGTCCACAAACGTCCAAAATATCCAAGAAATGTTCACTACATACCTTTTAGAGGAAATGTTCTTATACATGTAATATATTACTATGGATTGGACGGTGATTGTTGAAATAAACATTTTTTTTTCTACAGGCCCTCCACCTTCTCCATGCCCTCCACCTCTCCAGCCCCTCCACTCTCTCCAGCCCCTCCAGGCTCTCCCACCCTCTCCAGCCCCTCCAGCACCTCCAGCTCTCCAGATCCCTCTGTGGCCATGCTTGAGAATCGTAAGTAAATCATCTGCAACGTTAATGAAATGTTATATACAAGACTATTAATATCTGTATTTTCCCAGTGTAAAATCCACGCTACTTGATGCAACATTGGGTACTGTGGGTTTGACATGCTTTTATGGGGCTGCACCACTTCCAAAAAATGTTGTTATGTCACAGTCCTAGTGATACAAAACCAAAATGTTCTGATACAATTTAGCATAAACGTAATGTTTTATGCCAGCATCCTACTGCTGTTTATCAGTGATCCCCCATGATGCAATAATCACTTTTAAGTGGAAGTTCAGTGATAATTATATACTTTTAAGAAAAAAAGAGCAGTATTATCCATTCCAATACCTTATCTGCCCATTCAGCAAGGTGTTCTGTGTATAAATAAATGCAACGGAAATAATGACTTCCGTTTTTGCAGGACCCCTAATAGAGACCGTTAATGGTCTTGCCCTTGACCCAGTCCCCTGTGTTGATTCATTGTTGGTCAGTAGAGATCTGAGCATGTGTAACCCATCCAACAGCCAATCAGTAGAAATCACTGTTTCCAATAACTAGGTATGCATAATATAAACAAGAATTTTTAGAAATAATGATATCTTATACTGAGCTTTCCTTTTTATGACATACCGCAACCATTATAGCATTGCAGTACCATGTTGTGTAAGTAGTTATCAGGTGCAAAATTGCATCTACCGCATGGTGCTTTAAGGAAATGTGCTCGAACATCTTCAACACAATTCTCCTCAAATTTCCTTCCTCCACAACTACAGAGCATGCGGCGGGAGTGCGCCCCATGGTGCGGCGCCTGGACCGCCTTCCTCCAGACTGGAGAGAGGGCACCCAAGTACCCCCTGTTTTTTTTTTTTTTTGTTCTTTTTTTTTTGTATATATTTTTTTTTTTTAAAAAAATGTTTTTATATATATATATATATATTATTATATATTCTACTGTTTCGGGACAAAAATGTTTTGGGCTTTAATTTTTCGATATATCAATTATTCAGTATAGATTCATAAAATTTTTATTTGAAAAATTACAATAACACATATCTATTTAGCTAGCTAATATCTGGTCTTATAATTGTAATACCCTTACCATTAATGCCATTACACACACCACATTGGCCACATTCCCCTATATAGTAGTTTTTGCACACACCAGAAGACGATGGGGGTACTGGGTTACTATGTCCACTGAGTTTGGCCACCATTGTTTGTGGGGCCAGGAAGGCTTAGCCCCACTGGACATACCCCTCACCCCAATTGGCTCCTCCCTCAGAGTATGCTTCATTGCAAGGGAAAGCAGGTGAAAGGGTAAGGCTTCGTAGGAACAGCACTATTGAGTTACAGCAGGCCCACTGCAGTTTTGCCACCATTGTGAAGAGCCAGGCAGGCTTGGCCCCACTGGACATACCCCTCACCCCATTGGCTCACTCTCCCTCAGAGTATGCTTCGTGCAAGGGAAGCAGATGAAAGGGTAGGCTTTCGTAGGAACAGCACCATTGAGTTTCATAGAGGCCCACTGCAGTTTGCCACCATTGTTGAAGACCATGCAGGCTTGGCCCCACTTGGCATTACCCCTCACCCCATTGGCTACTCTCCCTCAAGGTATGCTTCGGCAAGGAAAGTAGGTGAAAGGGTAAGGCGTTCGTAGGAACAGCACATTGAGTTACAGCAGGCCCGCTGCAGTTTGCCACCATTGTTGAAGAGCCAGGCAGGCTTGGCCCCATGGACATACCCTCACCCCCATTGGGTACTCTCCCTCAGAGTATGCTTGTGCAAGGGAAAGCAGGTGAAGGGTAGGAACAAGCACCATTGAGTTACAGCAGGCCCACACTTTGTAATATGGAGTACTGCTCTCGGCCAGGCAGGATTGACCCAGAGCTGAAAACATTAGCCACAGAGTAGCTGTTTGCGGCTGAATGAGATGGTCAGAATAGGTGACACCAAAAAGGTGCCTCAGGAGAGAGAAGGAAGAACAAATTGATAGACTGCGGGGGTTAGTCCTTACAAAGGACTTTTGGGTCTCACAAGGAAGGTTGTTCTTTAAAAGGACTGTTGGGTCTCAAGATGTGTGATACAGGGGTGGGTACAACAAGTGCTAAACCACCACACTGAAATCCACACACAGAAAGCTCAAAAAGCTCAAGAATCTCTCTCTCTCTCTCCAACTCCTACACTGCCTGTCAGGTCTCCACTAACACACTCCAACACCACTGACAAAATGGCGTCTGTGAGCCATTATACCCAGGGGCTGGAAATACTCATGTTAGCTGCCATGGGCTAATTTGTTCATGTGGCTTGCTCCCGTCTTGAAAATAATCCCAAATGGCGAAAATTGCGCGAATTTACAAGAATTTCTCGTTTTTTTTTTTAAACGAAAATTCTCATAATTACGAGAATCCTCGTAATTACGAGGATCTTCGGTTTGCCGTATCCCGAAAGATCGCAGATTCTCGTACTTCGGAGATACTCGTTTTCGAAAAATTTTCGAAAAAAAAAATCCCGGTTCGGAAGTTCAAAGGCAGAAAATCCGGAAATCCGGATAATCCGCCGTTCGCGGACGGGATAAATCCGCTGCGGATCCAGGTTCGGTCCGCGAACCCGGCCATCTCTACTTAAGACTGCTATGTCAAGTGAGAATTATCAGCTCTGAAAATGGATTGGATCAGTGTTATAATAACTTATTGAAGAAGGGGAAATATATAATCATTTCATGTGTATGTGTGACAAAAAAGATAGTGAGGAGAAAGTGCACAATTAACTAGTTTTTGCCTTACATGTGAGCTGGGAAACGGCAAAAATGGTCCAGAGAATCTGGAAACAAAATGGTAATCTGTGCATCTTTTTGCAGGTAAAATTAGAGATGGCTGAACTTCATAATGTTCATTCAGCACGTTTTCGAACTTTGAACTTTTACAAACGTTCGAGAACGGACCCCATTAAAGTCATGGGGAGTGAATAGTTCAAAAATTGGATATTGTAACCGCTAACCTACAATGGAACTTTACTATAAATAGCTGTGGCACCTGGGAAATAGTCTGGGGAACATGTCACCATTACCAAAACCTGTTAAAAACACAATTGTGGTGTTTGCTCAAGAAACATTCGAGGGTTTCGGAAAATTTGAGGGTTACCGAATGATACTTTTCGTAGGGTTACTGGACGATACATTCTAGGATAGTGAACAGCTGTGAATTCGATAATTATCGATTTTTTTGAAAAACAGCCATGAGCATAAAAAACAAATTAGTTCAAGCCGAACTAGTTTGAATAGTTCGAGTTCATCCAAACTCATAATGTTCGGCCCAAACTCAGGTTCGAGTTTGGTTAACAGTTTTAAACACAGACTCTAGTGTGTTGTGAAGATTTGCCTGAAGAGAAGGGTCCGGGTCTGTGTAACACCCGGACCACTGTATGCTTAAGTAGAAGTTAATTTCATTTGATGGAAGCTAGTATATTTTTTAGCACACCGTTATACTGCACATATTAGAGTCTGGGGAACTGCACCTTTATTCATTGATGTTTGGTTTTGTCCTCTATCTCTAGTAATAATAAGCAAGATGATACATACAGAGATGTTATAATCAGAGATTAGGATTTTGTCCCACTATCTGAAATGATTAATCATTCAACTTGCTTGTACAGCTTGTATTGAAGGTTGAGACTTAAAAGGGAAGTTCAGCACAAAATAATGTTTTCTTAGTTCTTAGTTTGGATTTCACAACAAAATCATTTGAATTTATACCCCTTGCTATTCCCTGCTGTTGACATTAGCAGCTGCCATCTATAATGGTTCTTCTTCTTCTTTCTTCCCACAATGCACACTAATGTTCCTAACAGTGATTTCTATTCTACTGATTGTGCTGTTGAAATAGGTCAACATGCTCAGATCTCTACTGGATTAACTGGATCAACCCAGGGCGCTGGGCCAAGGGCAAGACAAAGACTCTATTAGGGCTCCTGCAAACAGGAAGTTTCAGAGCATTTATTTATAAGCGACAAAATGCTGAATGGGCAGGTTAAGGTCATTAGGAGGGAAAATCACACAAAAAAACATGTATTTTTACTGAACTTCCCCTTTAAATAAATAATATATCACACTTTTAGTTCTCTTATCATCCATTTCTAATTCCATAACGTAGTCATAGAATTTGAAAATAAATATTTGAATATTGCTCATTCAATCAGGCCGTGACTTCACAAGCCCAGGCTCACAAGCAGAGGGCAGAGAGGTCCGGAGGACCTCAAGATAAATATCTTCCCTTGAGGAGAAAGGAAGTCTTGTGAAAAAGGACTTGGGTGGTAAGTATATGCTTTTAAGGGAGTGAGCATGCCCCTTAAGTATTGTACGTTTTTTAGGGCTTACAGTTTTTTGAGCATTAATTTGAATCTGTAAAGTTACATTTTCCTATTGTAATGTTAACCCTTTACTATGTCAATTTTCTTTTTTCACAAGTTGCCTTATACATTTATTTTTTGTGGGAAATTTTTTGTCCTGTATTCCCTGATATGTAAGATTTTATCGTATTTACCATAATTTAATAAACACAGACCATGTATTTATGATTTAAAGGATCCATGAAACTGAATAGGAAACACAAATGAAATCCCAATTATTTGTGTTTTGGCTCATGCATACACATTTATTTCAGTGCAAAAGAAACCAGATGCACAGATTCTGGGACTCCATATGAAGGTATCAAGCATTGTAATTCCTGAAATGTGGACTCATCAACCACTGCTGGGATGTACCATGTACAGTAACTGCGTATACACACTTAACCATATTTAGGTCATTAAAATGTTAACGAAATCCTCAAATTGAAATTTTTTATTCTTGCTGTATGGGTTGACTATAGTTGCTTGATAAATTTCCTGAGTATGCAAGCAAACAAAACTGTTTCCATTTTTGCAAAGCTGTAAAATGTAATGCACTTAAAGTATAAACATATAATAAATGAAGTAACATTTTTCAGTACAGCAAGATCATCAATGGAACCCAAAGACATATTTCCTTGTCTATATTACTATATCTAATTACCCCTGAAATACCAGTGTTTTCTTCTCCAAGTACAACCGTTTATAAATGTACCAATAGAGCCGTATAATATAATAATAATAATTTACTCTTATAGTCAAAAATATAATAATTATACAGATCAATTTTTTGTAAACTTGCACAGCCTTTCGTTTCTGCTTGGCCAAAATGATGTTTGCAAGTCATCTGACCAATTGGAGATGTTCAAGACGAAAAAGAGTCTACCTATAAGTTTTATAAGTACCGTCAATACTTTCCCCTGTAACTATCTAGATCAGATAACAATGTCTGACAGTCAGATGCTTTCCTTAAGTTTAGGGCATACCAAGCAGTGGTAACTAAAAAAGTTAGATAAGGGAGCTTTAATTATAAAATCACCTTTAGGCTTGAGGTCTAGAATATCTGCCCTCAATACATTGTTTACTAGATGCCTATTCATATTTTTCCAAGTGGCAAGATTATCCATCTAAACTGTTCGAATGTTCCATTATTAGGGCCTCTTTTTTTCAGGCTATAGATGTGCCAGTATTTCCGGTGTGCTTTGTTCCTAGGCCATATATAAATTTCATTGTTATCCTACTGACTGTGATCAAGTTAACTTGATCTTAGCACAGCTATGTGGCAATGTCCATTCTCAAATGTAGTGTTTTTTCCTATTTAAGGCTGTTCCCCCTTTCAAACCCCTTTTATGATATTTTATGGATGAGGGGGGTTGGTCCCCCAGCCCAAACCAATACACATTAATACCAGAAAACTCCCCCCAATATTTACGTTCACCTTTACCACTCTTTCCCTTCCCCACCCAGCACAAATCACCGTTTCCTCTGCTTGCACGCGAAGACTGCAGCAGGGGCAGGACCGCAATCGCGTCTGTCATTGGCTGACAGGCATCAATCACGACGTGGCTGCCAGAACGCGGAGGAGAGAGCAGGGTAAGTACTTCATCCGTGGGAGGTTTCTGGATTAGGTTATTTCATTAGGTTGGGGGACCCAATACCTATAATATATTAAAGGGGTTTGAGCTAGGGGGAGGGAGACCAAATCGGGGTGGGAGGGGAGAGACTTTTCTCGGAGGAGAGACAGGAGGCAGAGTCCGATATGGACTCTGCTATCCTCCTGTGGGCCACTTTTTTGAACTTTGGGGGGGGGGGGGAATTTCCATGTAGACCATTTGGAGCTTGGATGTAAGGTAAGGATTTTATATCACTACAGCTAATGTGGGGCCAGTAAGTGGGGAGATTATCGTTTGGGGTGGACATCCTTTAATAAGTGATCAGAACAGCATCTTGTATTTATCAAGCTGGCATAGGCATCTTTTATTTACAAATCTGCCATGGGCCTGGCTTCTTATATTTACAGTCTGTGTGAGTACATCTTGCATTTACCATCCTTTGTTGTATGGGTACTTCTATATACCAGTCTGTGTTTGGGGCACCTCATTTACCAGTTTCTTCCTGCCAGTCAGTCAGACAGAGATAGATAGATAAGATAGATAATAGATACGATATATAGATAGATAGATAGATACAGACATACTATAAGAAGAAAAGAACGAAAAAACACTTGAGAATAGAGACGTCAGACAGATACAGTAAATGGAAAATGGAAAGAGAGATAGAAAGATATATTACAGACAGACCAGATAGATACACAGAACAGATATACTGTAGAACACAGACAGATAAATAATTATCCTCATCCCTTAGGTCCCCTCAAGTATATGATCACCAACTTTGCCTGGCTGTGCCTCACCAAAAAAGCTGGAAGTCCAGGAAATAGGGATGGAAAAGACCCTTTTGAATAGAACGTTTCTCTGAGTTTGCACTTTTGTTTGAAATTTTTTTCAAAATTTATCGAATTTGGGGGAAAAATACATCCACAATGTCCCCAAATTCACCAATGACATCATTTTAAAGGAATGTCCACCCTAAAACTATAATGCCCCCCACTATGGCCCCATTGTTAGTGTATTTTAATCCTTACCTTAAATCCCAGCTCCATCTGGTTTTCCTGTAGTCCCCTCCCAAAGTGCCCAAAAACTGCCCACCAGGAGGTACAAGAGTCCAGAGACTCTGCTCCTACCTGGTCTCCCTCCGGGGAAGAATTTTTGGCATGCGTACTGCAGACCTTCTCCCCCCTCCCCCCTCCCACCCCCCCCTCCACTCCCTCTCGCCTCCATCTCCCTCCCATCTTACCTCCCCTTAGGATTCCCCCCCCTAGTGTAAATCCCTTTAGATATCTATGATTCCCGTCTCCCCAGCCCCACCCTCTCTATTTTTAATTCTTAGAAAGTGCCCCAAACTCTACTTTACCTTCCCTCTTTCCCCGCTGCAAAGAAGTCCCAGCAGCCACTCCTATTGACTGTCGTTCCCCGCCCCTTTCTGCCTTTTCTCACAAGGCAGAGGGCCGGCAAGCGCGGCAGAGGACAGAGGGAAGTAAGTAGAGTTTGTGGCACTTTCTAAGAATACAAATAGAGCGGTTGGGGCTGGGGGACAGGGGAATCATATAGTCAAAAAATATTTTTAAGGTGGACATACCCTTTAAAGGTGCCTTGTAGAGTGTGATGCGTTTAACCCTTCCACCCTTTCCCTTGGCACAATGCTACTTGAGTGAAATAAGCCAATGTGGTCTGGTCAGAGGGCCACGCCGTGGCCCTGTTTCCTCCTCAACAATGTTGGCAAACTGCAGTAAACCTACTCTAACTCAGGTTCGCTGCGGCTGTAAAAACGTTCCCTTGCGGACTCTCATTAGAGAATGTTATGGTCACGTGCCCTTGACCGCGCAGGGTTTATTAAGTTGCATAGTAGAATTCTGAAGCATGTTTGACCATACAACAGTCCATTAGTAGAAATACTGTTAGGATATTACATGTTGGTGTGCATTCTGGAAGCAAATGCCAAATTACAGACCTGAATGTCAGCACACTATATCAACTTTTTTATATCAGACAGCTCGAAAGTACGACCTTTGAGGAAGGGACCTACTTTAAAAAATACCTTATTTTAATATCCAAACTTTTTCTTTACAATTTCTCCCCATTGACCTTTATGGGTCCACTATAGACTTTTTAGAAGTTAAAAATCAAAACCTCACAAAACGGACCTGGATTTTTGAATTTTTGGCCATCTCTATTAAGAAACATTTTGCAGGCCTTTTTTTTTTAAAAATCGTGCTTTTCTTTTCTGTTTGTGACAATTTATCCAGCTAAAACTGCGAGGCAAAATCAGCGCTGAACAGCATTCACATTTTCCTCTTCCAGATCAGCAAGTCTATTAACATTGTACCTCTACTCCAGCTGTGATTAGCATGATAAAATGTTAATATGCCAGGCAAATCTTGCAGCATAGTGAAGCACCCATGCACCCTTATGACCACTTTTCCTATGCCACGTCTTCATTTGTCCTTAGGCTGATTAACACTGATATATTTTATTATATATAGGGTAGTTTGGTGTACTCTAGCACTCACCTTTGCTTAATCCCAATACCCCTACACCGCGTGCCTGGGTTGTCTGTATCAAACCCAATGTTTCTAAATGTAATAATATCCTCTGTCTTCCCAATTTTTTACTTTAATAATAGTGAGCAGCTGGTCCTAATTAGCAACGCTAAGGTGAGGTTCAATCTCTGCAGGTATGGTTTTATTATGCTCATGTTTTTTTATTTAGGGTTTATTTTTTAGGTGGAATAAGAATGCACCATCCTGTAGCAGGGTATCTTCCAACATGGGTTTGCATAACAGAAATACATTTCATGTATACTTTTAACCACCTCACTTTACCAAAATCTGCTTTGAAACCATGAACTTTTTTTTGCTGGTTTGAACCTTTTAAAGTGAAACCGGTAGTTTTTTAACCCCAAATCATGTTTGGTTAAATTTGTGTGTCAATGGCAATGATCATATAATTTTTTTATCAGCGTTTAGGTCATTTAAGAATTGTTTAACAAAGTTTTCTTAAATGCACATTTGTTTCCTTGTATAAAGCAAGTACAACAAAGTAGCTAAAACAAATCAAGAACTTTTTTTTGTACAAGGATTTTTCAGTAAAGACAAAATGAACCAATGCCACAACAACTAAAATGGCCAGGGAAGCCTAGATAGGAACCTAGAACAATTTTAAATATAATCCATTCTTTTTAATAATACATTTGTTATAACAGTTGGATTTCGACTCCTAGAAATTCCTTGTCTTATAAGTTTCATCACTACTGATGCCTAGTGAAATAATTAGATACAACCCCTTCTAATTATTTGTTGTGTGGCCAACTAGTGCAAACTGCCTATTCAGTGGAATGACTGGAACTCACTGAGCACTTCCAGCAAAACTATGAGCCCCTATCCGTGCCTTCATCTACAGTGGGTTTTCCTGGAAGGAGGCTATATCTGCACAACTCCACTTGGCTTTTCCTGAAAGTTGTCAGGGTCCATCGTTCCCTTGTTGTTAGACCCCTGCTGCTTTTAAACCGAGTTTTCATATGATCCTGAGGCTATGCATACATCTCTGTGGAAATATTTCATGAAAGAAATTATAATTGGCAACATTCTGCATTTTTTTATCATGTATCCATGTTTTATTATGATATGTTATCACACCTAGATATAACAGTACCTAAGGAAATGCAATCTGAAATTGAAGCAAACTGCTGGAGCCACTCTACAATGGTCATTAAAATCAGTACTGTGACTTTAGGTACCAGTTTATGAGTTTTAAAGTCCCATATAAGCTTTCCACATACAGATCGTTTAGAACCACACAACAGCTATTACATTTTGTGTAAAACCCAGGGAAATTCAAGTAAAAAGAAAACAGTTGTAATAATGAATTTGTTTTTATAATTCCCTTGATACTACGATTTTGCACATCCCCATACAGAACACGTATGGCTTCAAGTACCTAAAAAAAATAATATTGCAATTATTATTCAATTCCAGTACATGCAAGAAGATTAAAGTTTTGTGCAAAAGCTTATCAATTCCTAATTATGTAATATTAAAAAGCCCAGTAAATTAAACCATAAGAAACAAAATAACATCAGCAGAAAATAGGAAAAAATCTGTATTTTATACTAGCAATGTAAATTTTATAACATATGCTAATTTGCAAAATATATTTTTTGTTTTGTGTCTATTCAACACGAAGAATTATAATAGCTGAAATATAAATGAGGCCTTATTATAAAATATAAATTATCCTTAATGCCCAACTAACTTATAGCTGGCAACTCTCACGACCTGAGGGCAGATGGAGTGCAAATTGTTGAATTTCTTTATTTTTCTGATTTCTCGTAGCCCTCCCTTCCTAGTGGGGTAATATCCTGGCAGCTCAGTTTTGATTACATAATAACAAATTAGCCTAATAGTTGTTGTAACTTCACGAGCTAGTCGAGGAGAAAGGAAGGGGGCTGGACACTCATGAGCAGTGCAAGTTTTAAATGTGTCCTGGACGTACTCTGGAAGAGTGCTTTCGAACGTGGGAAAGGACAAAAAACCCTGCAAAATGAAGGATGATGTCCGCTAATATGTCTTTTAAAGTTATGTTACTGTTTAGCTATTGAGCTGCAAAATCCTTTAGTAGGTTTCGTCATACTAAAAAAAAAATACAAAGGTTGGTTTATATTTAAACTTCAATCCTCTTTAATTTGGTACGACTTTATTTTCTGTTTTTTAAAATGATAAAGAAACTAAATGTTAAATAACAAAAAACTTACAAATCACAATATTTGAAAACTTTCTCTATGCATTTTCTTTTCAGCAGTAGTTTAGGTCCTATACTTTGAATGGGTTTCTTTGTTCTAACCTTAACATTTTTTTTTCCCCCCACTGTTAATAGATTTCTTGGCTAGTAGGACTACTTACTCTTGGTTCTACTAGCTACTTTCTCTAAAACAAAATGTTGCCAGTATGTTTGTTCCGGGAAAGTGAGTTCTTGTTATGAATCCTGGGTTCATTCCAGTGCTTATTGGTCCAGACCCACGCTAAGACTAAACTATAATACTCGGGCAATTCCCAGGTTTCGATTAGTCCAGTACCCTCATCTCCACCACTTGCCTTTCCCCTGTAGACAAGCACCTTTTAACAGGGAGGCAGGAATACCTACCCAGATTTTGTTACAGAACCTTAAGTGTAAAAGTATAAGGACAGAGCCTAGTATACCGATATGTACCAGAGCACTCCAGATCAAACTGGACGAAACCTTTAAATGCACACAGGGAATTGTGGTCAATAATAAGCAGAGGTTTTAAAAACAAACAGTCAGGCCAGTGAGGTACAGGAAGGATGAGTCAAAGGCCAGTCAATGTTCAGTAAAGATAGTAACAATTAGGCCAGACAGGAAACCACAGAGAAGAGGAAATAACTGACAGGCAGAATCAAATGGGACAGAACTTTTACTGATACCAATGAAAGCATACTGTTGGCCAGAACTATAGCAACAAACAGGGTTATTCAATACAATTTCTTATCCATTTAAATGTGCTAATTTTTGCCCCAACCACTCAATATTAGCTTTTTACATGTTAAATACAATCTGATTGGTTGGGGCAAAATTGCACCATTTTTAAAAACGATAAAACTTTTATTGAATCTCCCTGGATATTCTAACAAACTACAAAAATTGAAAAATTAAGTTCAATTTTCCCACAGGTGCACTGCTGAGCAGTGCCATTTGAGGAAAATGCACAGCGCGACTGCAAGCCCCCTTACAGACAGAAACCCTGCCACCCCTACAAACACGCTAATACAGGAATACAATGGCCATTCTATTACTGCTCTGAGGCACTTTTTTAAAAAAAACGAAATATAAATAAATTGTGATAGTGGCCTGCTACAGATAGTAGAAATGCAAAATGCGAACATAATATATATCTTGTTTACAAATAATTTCACTGACTGGTTCAAAGAACCAGAGTCATGCAGTAACAATTAATAGCAAATATTTTTTCTTTAAACTCAGCCAGGTACTACAGACTGCCAAGCTGAATGCACTCACTGCTAAATTTCAAACTGCTAATTATTTATAAAATAAAGCCAAATTTTTGTGCAGTAGGAATTGATTTTGGCAAGAAAAAATATTTTTAGGGTATATTGGCCCTTTAAACTAAAGCAAACATTGATAGAAGGCAAATCATTTTAACATTAGTATCCTGTCTCCTCACCTCTCATTTTGCTTGTGACTCTTGGGAAATGTCAAATGCTCCTGGGAATTTTTACAATATTAACAATGGTGCAAAATGTTTGCAACTGCAAACATTTTATTCATAGAATGTTGTGTTTCTTTCTTTCCCATGCTCTGTCCATGAGCATAGCTAGCATTTGCTTTTAGTTAGAAGATAACTAACTAACACTTAAAATGAAAATTAACTATATTAAATGGGCAGTATTCTAAAGATATTGTTTGTCTTTTTGGAAAATATTGTCCAGGTGAAAAAGGCAGGTATTTGAATAATGACAGGATATGAAAATGAATAATAGAGAGATGCAAAAACGCTAAGAAATACTAAATGTTTTTAAGAAATCTTAGCATCACGATTATCGTGTTTTTCTTTCTGCTTGCTGAGGTCAGGAGTCAGGACACCCAGAAACCATGCGCATTTAAAATGGTCAAAAAAAACGTGAGAACGGCTGGAAAAGGCAATTTCATTTAAAAAAAACACAAAAGAAACATGATAAATACAAAACACCATTAGAGCACACTGAAGAAAGAACCCTTCCGTGAAGATGTTTTTACTAGTTAAATGCTAAATAAAGATATAGAAATACACAACTCTGGCATATTCCCATATATTTTTCTTCTGGTGGCATTGAACATCTTCGGTATATCTCTAATGCCTATGTGCTGCTAGGGGCTGTTAGCACAGCTTTAAAAAGGGCGTCTATACCGAAAAATAGTTTCTTTCTTTTAAATGACCATTAACGGAACTATAAATTCTTTCCCACCACTGTATAATTTTTTTTGTTGATCTTCCCCTATTTCTTTACATATCCAATCTAACCTTTATATTTTCAGCTGTCAATCAGTTCAACTTGCTCTCAAGGAACTTGATTGAGTCGTTTTTAAGGTACTGGAAATGTGACAGAGTTTTGACAATTAAAATGCCCTGTATGCGTGGTGCAGGCTTGCCGTTTGTTTTTTTGGGAAAAAAGTCAGGTTGGAATGTGTGCTGGATTGAAGGCATGCAGCAACACACACAATCAGAGTAAGTCTATTTACATGTATTCCCAATTATAGATAAGATGAGGCAAATTAATTTTTTTCAGTATAGTGTCCCTTTAAGTTGAGCCTGGTAGCTCAGGGAGATGCAGTAATTGCTGTATAGACAAAGCTGGGGGGGAAAGTTCTACAAAATATTTAAAAGTGATTATATATTGTGATTAAGATAATTGCATTAAAGTTTATTAGCAATTAATGAATGGTTACCACATATAAATTCTAAGTTGTATAATAAACTGAATTTGAACAGTGAAGAATAGATGGCAGGAATAGCCTTTAGATTCAGTACATCCTCTTAGAAGGAATTTAAAATACAGTGAAATGGACGGTAATGTATGAATGAAACTAAGAGCACTGGTTTGGAAATCTTTTTCAAGTATTTTTCAGCTGTGGCACAAAAAAAAAGAAAAAAGAGAGTTGAATAAGACAAAAATCCTTCAAATGGATAAAATCCTTTTTATGTATCAATTTCCTTATTCTTCATTCATATACACCGCAGGCCATGAAATTTCGGTACAATTTTTCAGAAGAAACAGATTGTATATTACAATTAAAAATTTTTTTTGGAAGAATTAACTTGCTCGTTTTAACTATAAAGCAGGCTAATTAAGCAGAATTTAGTAAACCCTCATTAACAATATGTTCTCTCCAATGTCAGTGATGTGAGAATTGTCAGTGTTTCAGAATTCTGAATTTGATAATTAAAAAAAAAAAAAATTAATATATATATATTATATATATATATTTTTTTATAGATATTATATATATACAACAAAGGTACTTTCAAAATGCACAATTCGGACTTCTTTTAAACTATTTTATTGGGGGCGTGAAACAGCACAGTTTCCGTCTCTTTTCTTAGACCTTTTGTCAGCTTGAGTGTTGAATGTTATGATCTGTTTTGACCTTGTCCAGCACAACAATTAGGACTTTTTGTATCTTGGATTGGATATTCCTAGCAGTGCTTGTGGAGATGCCGGCCTCTGTGTAGATCTTTTAATGGGAAAGTGTGGTTTTTCCCTCATTTTTTAATTTTGCTTTCACCTCTTCCAGCAAAACCATTCTGCTCTGTACTTTCAGCCATGGCATCTGTATGTTTGTGATAAAAACAGCCTTGGGTGGCTTTGGGCCTGGAAAGTGTGCAGGATCCTTTTGTGTGTACAGTACCTTTAAACAGGCATTTTATGGAGGCTTGTTTTCCTTCAGAGTGAAATAAGGCTTGAAATTGAACATGGTGCTTGGTAGCTGAAGTATGAGTAAACATTGGAGGTCTCTAGATTGTTTTAGCTTGAGATAGTGAATAAGCTCGGGTGTTGATACCTATATCATGTCCTAGTCATCCTAAGGCTCTGTCCTGCTCCCCTAGCTGCTCCCCTTAATTTTTTGTGAGCAAAATAATGCTCAGGTGAGAAGGGGCCTAGAGTCCCCGAAAACTGTTGTATGCTGTTGTTTTTTGCACAAATAAAGAAGTATTCACCATAAGTGTGTGCTCCTCTACTTTTTTCCCTTCTTGGATGTTGAAGCCCTGGAAGATGGGGCCGCGAGGAATGCACGTCCAACTTGTCTGGCCCAGGAGCCAACAGCGGTTTGCCTTGTGCATTCTTGGAACTTTTCACATTGAATCTTACCCATATTTAAATTTTGTGAAGAAATATTCTCACATTGATCTTAACCCTATTCAAATTTTATCAATTTGGAGCTTTCACCCAGAAACTACATGATAAACTGTCCTCACCAATTTTTCCCGGACTTTCTGGTAGTTAGTTTCAAGGCAATGAGTTTATTAAATGTTTTTCCTTACAATGATAGGTTTTAAGTTCACAGAATTCATACTGTAACACTCAGTATTTTTATTTTGATGAACAAGCACGAATCTTTTCAATGAAATACATAGTTTTGCAATAATGTTCATTATTAGCGGTTTTTCCAGATGGTGATCTAATACTTCTATAAATGTTAAGCAAAAATTTGCATCAACGGATCTGGAAAATGATAGTTTAATATATTTTCTAGGCTTCATGGCTTTTGAGGCTCTTAGCTCTAGATACACACAAGTAACTATACACCTGAAATTGTACTAAATACAATTTTTGGGTAAATTAATTGTGAAAAGTATTCTTCAGTTTTCCATATTATATCAACCACGGTAATTTCTTTGTTCAAGTTTCATTCTGACAGCGTTCCGTACAACCTGTAAAAGTTTCTGTAAATCAATTTAAACTCAGTTTGAACTGATTTTTTACAATTTTTGTTTTAGTATTCATGCAGTTTTTGAATTTACAATAGAAATGTTTACATTTTATAAAATTATTCATTTCTCATAAAATATAAATAAAAATATTGAAAAATATGTTTAGCAAATTTTCAAAACCGTCTGTTTCCCAATTGGAAACCAGGTTAGTTTAAAAAACTAGGATTCCTCTCTGTTGATTCCTTACCCTCCATTACCTATTTTTTCCTACAACAAGGAGAAGTACAGTGATAAGGGGTAATCAGGAAGGAATGCAAAAGAAAGTGGATGGATAATGATGTGTCATTTTATTGTCAGGTTTATTCCATGCATATGAAGGTTTATGTAAAACTCATATGCTGTAATTCAATTCCCAGTTACAACTTAAATTCACTCTGTTTTTTTTTCAAATAGCAATATTGAAGAGAATCAATAGACTGTATCTGATTTTATGGGTTGTATACCTTGGCACTTTGTCACTTATTTCTTAAACTCTTTATATTCAACGTGGCGAATAAAGTTGCTTCTTTTTCATGTCTTAATGTCAGTGATTTGTTAATATATTATTTATTTATTTTTTTGGAGATTCTCCAGAGTACCAGGTCCTCCGGTAAATCAAAAAAAATCAGTGCTGGTTCGTTTTGAGGGACTTTAGAAAGCAACAAGTTTTGTATATAAATATAAGGGATCCCCAGGAAACCTTTATATATTATTAAATATGAAACAACATGGATTTAATGTATAAGCTGGAGCTGGAGAGGTGGTCCCTCCTGTCAGATTATTTCCCTACATAGTGGACCTGGGCATGGCCTGAACCAGATTTCCCTATGGGTCTATTAAATGCCCACATGACATAACTATAATAAATCCAGAGACCCTGAGCTTGGGATATAAAAGAAGCAGGCTATAAACTATTATGTCTGGATCACCAAAAAATATGCTGGTTTTCTGCCATTGGCCAGTAAATTTACGGTGGGAGTGGTCTAGGGGGAGCAACGGGCCGCAGAGGTATTCTGCAATTGGTGGTGAGTGGTGGAGCAGTCATAACCTTGATCCCAATGCAATGTATTTCTCATAGTTTACCTTTTAAATTAAAGATCAGTTTAAAGGGTGGGGGCACCAACAAGGTATCTGGCGAGAGTAAAAAAAAAAAAAAGTGTCTTAAGCACACTGAAGTGAATACTGGAGAGTAGGTTTGTTAGATTTTTTTTTAATTATTTTTTTAAAAATAACTTCAAAGTTTAATAATGGATGAATAAAGTAATAAGAAATAGTATTGGTAGAAGCGCATTACTTCCCTCCAGTTTAATGACTCTACTTCTTTCACTGTGCCCACATGTTGGGTTGTCAAGGCCTTGAATAATAAAACTATTCTGCCTAAATTCTAAATAAAAACCTGCTCTGACAGTACTCTTTTAAAAGGCATGTCCACCCAAAAATCAACTTTTTGGGGTGGCTTTAGTGTAAGACACCCCTCACAACGGCGGGGTTAAGCCATCACAGAAGTAGCGTGTGGGGTCCAGCAATTGAGTCGCGAGGTCATGAAGCTTGACAAGGTAACATTTCCTGGGCAATTTTTAAAGATTTAACTGGTGGTTAGGGTAAAGGAGGGGTCCCTACACTACAGAAAAACTTGATTTATTTAAATACTATCAACTGCAGATAGCTCGGCTTGTTGATCTTGAGGAGGGAGGGGTGGGTAGTGGTTGGGGGGCCTTCCCTGTGCTGACAGAGCCCTCCAGGAGGACAGGGAAGTGGCAGGGAGGGGAACTAGTTGGGTTTACACACATGAAAGCTCCTGCTCTTGCATTTTCCGTACTTTGAGAAGTACAGAACACCAGATGGAGGAAAAAGGTAAGGAGTTGTTTTAATACTACGCAGTGTGGCCCAGCGGGGGTGGCCGCCGAGGGCCACAGTGGGATAAATTTTAGGGTTTTGGGGTGACATGCCTTTAAGGGAGCTTTGCAATATAAAAAATATATTTTTTGCAACCTGGAGATGCTGTTTGAGATGCTGGGGGCAGCTTTTTTTTTTTTGAGTAACATTTACGGATTATGAGTTTTCACGTGACACAGGGACATAGTGAATATAACATTCCTTGTATTTGGGGGTGGATGAGTAGGAAGTTTAGGTTTGCGTTCTGGGGATCGCTATGCCCTTTAAATGCTGATGATTTGCAATAGTCTTTCTGCCTAAATAACTTTTATGTGCCATTTGGTCATGTTACCAACAAACCATTACAAAAACAAAACAAAACACATTATAAAAAACCATAAACATAACCAACACACTAGTTACAATAACACCAAACTTAAACCAATTAACCTACCTATTATACCACAACACACCATAATTAACGACATTAAAAAAACCAAAACATTTAAAAACAATACACCAATACAAAACCCATTATAAAACCAATAAAACCCAACCAAAAAAAATCTGAAGATGGCTGAAGGCCAACCATATCGTCCCCACAGTTGTTGTATTTCTGGTTCTTGTGTAATGCTCTAAAAGACCAGTAGGTTACATGTAATTTATGAAGCCTGGCATTATTCATCTTATTATTTACAAATCATACACAAGATCGGTATTTTGGCTCATTTTATAATTAATATTTTGTTCCATTTATTATAGGCATTTTTGTGGGTAGTCTTTTCTCGTAGTAATATGAAAATAATGTTTAAACATATATATTATAATATTTGTAGTGTTCAAATTACCGCTTTTTTTTCCTTAGGAAGTAACAATCACCTCCCATACAGTTTTCCAAAGAGAATAAAATAAGTTCTTAACGTAAAAACATGGTGCTAACTTTGCTCCAACAAAAAGGAAAAAAGCTAACATCTGATCTGGTTGGGCAAAATTAGGCACCATTTTAATGATAGGAACTGATTGAAATAACCCTCTTAGTCTTTGGAACTAAAACTATTTAAAGTATCCTAGAACCTCTGAATGTTTGAATGCAACTTATATAAAAAAAATAAAAATTGTAAAGGCCTAATATATGGTTACGTTCTTTGAGTAAAAGTGTGCAAACAAAATATCACCACGCAAACATAGGCAAGAACCCGCGAAAATGCCCCTAGTACTTAAAACATAACATCAAAGGTACAGAGCACAAAAATTTGCCTCCGTTCTTGTTAGTTTGCTTTCTCTCCTGGGAACAAACAAGCACCACACCTAACTGGAAAACATTATCCACGAGGCAAACCTGCAGAAAAGCAAACTGAGACCACAAACTTCCCTGACAGAAATGAGAAATTAGGGACAATATTCTTTGGAGTAGGAGTGGAAGTTTTAAGGTATCACTAATTTAATGCTGCTGGAGTTTTATTTTAATCCTGTAAGGCCAAGATAAAAGATCTTGTGATTAAAGGTTGGACAATCACCATATTAAAAGTAGTACTTGACTATACAGGCACAACATTGCAATTGCTACAGTACACCACCTAAGTAACAAAACATTTGTTACCAAGTTTGTAATAATTTTTTTACTTAGTTTGTTGAAGAAAAATACCATCAGCAGGATGTCGGTTTCTTAGAATTACATTTAGCAAAGTCAGTTAATTGTCATAATGCCTACCAGTATTCCTTCTTACAAATAAATTGGATAAGTGATTTAAATGAACATCTTAAGGATAAATTGTCATTAGAGACAATACTAGGGATATTTCTGGGAGAGGCGCCACTATTAAGCCTTCTCTACTGCCATTCCCTACCGCCGCCACAAACCCATAAAAGTTATTGATGGGGCCGCTGGAATGAAAAAAAAAGTGTTATCATTTATTTGTGCACTAACTTGGCCTGCTTTCAATTGGGAAAAAAACATAACCATCAGCAGCTAATATCGAAGTTTACATAATTTCTATAATTTCTTAGGTTTCACCAGAATTCCAATTTGGAACATTAAAAATGCATGGAATCATGGACATAATATTTATAGTTTTAAGGTCAAATATGCAGACATTGTTAAAACCATCGAAATTTTGATCCGAAATTGTTAGTTCAGATTTGACAAAACTACAGCATATGCTGTTTCAAGGCATAAGTAATTTTCCCATGCTTTATATAAATATGCTTACCTATTTATAGAATTATTTTTTCAACTGTTGTTGTTTCCTCTGCAGGTTTTTTTCATAGTTTTTCAAATGTACAAGAATCTTTTTACAAGAGACATAAGTTCCTCCTGTGTTTTTGTGTAGCTTACAGTTTATTTACCAACCAGAATACCTTTTTCACTTATGACTTTTGAGTTTATTCTGCAACTTATCCCGTTGAAAAAGTCTGCCCTTCAATCTCACGATGTAAAGTAGTGGCTATAAAGTAAATTACAGAGATGCTTTTAAAAAAAATGTATGGAACCCTCATAGACATGGCATCACTTAGAAGAAAAAAATCTTGCAGCCAACACATTCTGTATTTTAATTGCAATCTCAGTTGCCTGGTTTATACTTCTTTTATCCACAATTGCACCGCCCCCCATCCACCCACCCCCACCCCCAAATGGTACAGTACCTTTTTTATTTATTGATAGGCTGACCCTCCTAAATCATTCTCACATACTTTTCTGTGCTATTCTGCATTATCATTCATTTGCCTACTTTTTATTTTAATGTAAGTGTCTTTAATTTGTAATAGTCCATTTCCACCTAAACTTTTTAAAGAGTGAAGTAAAACCTTCAGACTTTCTATTTTTCTATTATTTTTTTTCCATTTCTACTTTAAAAATTTTGCCTGTCTAACCTAGAACCACTGTAATGGCACATTTCCAGCATTTGATATACTGAAGAATTCAGTCATCCTTTTTTGTGTTATCACATTAAGTATATTCAATTAATGAAAGACAATTAGTACAAGCACTATCTTATGTAAATCTATTGTTCATCCATTGTATTTGCCTAGTATAAGTGGCCAATTAAGAGAAAAATATTAGATGGTTTCTAGAAAACTGTTTCCCATTTCTGCACTCCACTGATTTCCACTTCCAAATTTGGCATGAATAATAGATTTATGCCACAGTACTTCCTAAACTATTTTTATGCATTTTGCTTTTTTTGTTTTAATTCTATACCTCACAAATGCAATAGTCCCATTTACTTCATGAAATATTGCTTCCAGCTTATCTCTACCATAGTCCCCTTACACTATCCTGCATTTTATTTATTGTATAAAATAAATCTTGAAGGTGCAGTTGACTAAAAAAAATAAGTGAAATCTATATTTTCATGGCACACTTTTCCTTTAACACACCCAGCAAGTACACTTCATAAAGTTTTTCAAGTACTTATATTGAAACGTTGGCTGTCTGCTTACAGCAAAATAAGAGTACTAGAGAGAGTTCCAAGAAGGGTATGCAATCATCAGATGTCAAAATATTTATTTGACGAATGCATGCACAACATGTTTGGTAAACCAGAATGTGGTCCCTCTTCAGATGCAATTTCAGTCCATGTTGGCTCCTAAACACCTTATATACATACTATATAATTGAAGAGCACACAATTCACATTCTCCATGGTAGCACCAGGTGTATAAAATACTACATGAAACTAATTACATGTCTATTCATACCAATGCACCATATGTATTATAAATTTCAAAGTACAAAAAATCAGGTATGCTAGTTGTGTTGGGTAAGAAACTCATACTACTGCCTTCTCAGATGTGTACAAAAATATCCATACTGTGACAGAGTTTTTCAATCCTAAGTAAGAAAAAGAAAAAAATACAATGCAACTTTCACAAGAAACATTTTCTACTATGTGGCATGATTTCAACATTTTTACATTCTGTCTATAATAACAAAACACTTTTTCCTGTCTCCATCTCCACCCCTTCTTAATACTATCCTTTCAGACACAGTGCCACTGGTGTGTTTTTTGAAATAAAAAAAAATGCTTAATTAAACACCAAGTGTATGTTTTTTTCTGTTTCAGGTCAAAATTTCTAATATTTCTTTTATCTATATCTTCTCATCTTTGACCTTCCTGAAGTTTTGTCCCATGTACTAATTTCCCACATGAGTATTTAATGCATGCTGTTAAGAGGGATCTGTGTTCCCTTAATGGGATGAGGACAGAATCACTTTAATTATTGATGGCAACATTCCTAGTGACACACGCAAAGTTCAACCCACACCCCATTTTTTAGGTGTTCAAAAAATCTATTGTTTCTTCTTTTATTCTGTGTGTATTTCTTAAACATTTTCCCAAAGTGTGTGGTCTCTGCAAATTTACCAGTGCTGAGGAAATCTATTTAAGTTTCTGACTGTTAGGGCCGAATACTAATGGTATCCTCTTATTCGATTGCCATCACCCTTAGGGCTAAGAATGTTTGTCTCTTTCAAATGGTGTGGACCTCATCTCTGTTTTTGTCAAGATACTCCTCTTGTATCCCCTTTCACATGAATTTCCAAATAATTGATCTCAGTTCTGCTAATTTTGCAGTGAATTGTTACTGTGTTATGCCCTTTATGCAAGTATCATTATCTCCATAAGTCGTTTTCCCTAGAGCCCAGATCAAAACACAAATGTCATCCACATATCTAAAATAGTATAAGAATACGACTGATTTCACCATTTTGTAATATATTAGCCTATCTCTAGTGAATGCATAAAGAAATAATTGGCATAACTTGGGGGGCATAGTTACTACCCTGGCTGTCCCTTGTGCTGCATTTAGAATTTCTCTTGAATCTGAAATAATGTTTTCTTATCACAATATAAACCAAGTCACTTAAAATTCACACCCATTGTTAGGTGTATCCTGGGCTAGAATGCCTCATTTACACTATAGGCCATATTTATAAACGGGGGATAATAGCGCTGTAAACTTACCCCACACATCGCAGCAGGAACAAAAAGGCTATCGCCATATTTAATAATGGCGAGCGTCATTGCCGGCAAATGTTTTGCGGCGGCAATTTGATCTGTCTTCCCGCCGCAATACTGCACTTAGCGCATGTGCTAAGTACAATACCGCCGCGAAACCCGAGACGGACCAGGAGGGCTGGGAGGGGGGAAGCCGGAAGGCTCGCCGCGGGTGGTCGCATTGATCAGTAATCAATGAATTCTGACATCTGATTGGTTAATGTAACCATGTAAACCAATCATTAAAAAAAATTGACCAATCAGAAACAGATTGGTTTTCGCAAACCTATATTAAGAGCAGCCAAAACTCCGATTGCCATCAACAGTTAGGTGGCTGAAATGGAAAATGGCTAGCAAGGCTATTTAATTGCAAGCTGAAGGAGTGCATACCACAAAATATGAAAACGGTTTTTAACTGACTAATTCCCTCATTAGATGTAACTGATGATCCCACCCGCGGGTAGTTGGCTTGACGCCTGATTCGGCTCACTCACTCAAGGCCTGCAATTGCCGGTGTGGTACAGGCTTTAGCCACAGGCCATTTAATACGAATTACTAAATAGTCTGTGTATGCATACATGGAGCCATAACGTACAATATAAAGTTACCTTGACTATGTGCAGGTCAACTAAACAAATTTTCAGACACTTAAACATGGTTTCGGAAGTCAACATTTTTGGACCTCTGCATCAAAATTTCACCAAATGAAAGTTTTGCCAGCTTTGTTGGGGTCATATTTATCAAAAAAAGTTGGATCGGCAAGTTTTTAGAACAGCCACTATCGACATGGCCATAAAGTACTCTGCTCATTATTTGTATTTCCATGTCCATGTTAATTTTACAGCCGTAAATACAATTTACGACTGCAGGTATTTAAGGTTATTAAGAGACTTCTGCACCCTATAGCCATACTGTTAGTAATGAAATACTGGGGTCTCGCTCGCTGCGCGTCTCGTTCGATACCTAACATGTGGTCTCACACCTAGCGGCGGCACGGCTGGCTGGGGCTAGTCGCGGCTACTCCTTGTAAAATATTGTTTTGCTTATTATGTTTAGGATTGTAAAGACACTGTATCATCACAAATTTGTGATCCTGTTTCCTATGTAAAACACCCATCACCCCTTTGTATTTTTGGGGACCTACAACATTTTGGATGTAAAACCAGTAATTTCCAATAATTTAAGAAAGATGTATATAGCTGAGCAGAATCAAGATGCCAAAATACCCATACACAGGATCGCCATATGTAGATTAGATTAAAGAACCTCAATGATTTCTGATTTCATTTGAAATTGAACACCTGAAAACAAATGTGATTCCTTAAAAATCCAATTTCTTATCAATCACATTTTTTGCAAAAAATACAATGGCAATTGTGAGTTTTGTGTAGCAGAATGGCAATAAAGACAAAGTGCTAGTTAATAAAACTAAAACGCTGTATTCTTTCAAAATTCCATTGATTTTTTAGTAAAGTTTTTTGTAGAATTCAAAAGAGTCAAAATATCATCAATATTTTCAGGGTTATTCATAAAGTTCTTAACGTTTAAAATGTGCTAACTGTGCCTCAGCCAATTAGAACTTATTTTCAACATTTGAAAGCTAACATCTGATTGGTTTGGGGCAAAATTAGCACCATTTAACAACGTTTATTGAATAACCCTGTTTGTGTTGTACTCTTTATTTGTATTGGAATACTCATTATGACTCTTTTAAACTAATCGCCTTCCCTTGAATCATTCAGCAACATTAAAAGACGCCTACCACACTAAGCCTATAGGCCATGTGTTGCGCATTTGCCGAGGCCTAAAAGCATCAGAGAAATTAGTGCACCAACTCCATAAATGATTAACAACTTAAAAATAAGTTATATGCACTTCCTAAAACTACCACCTGGAATATTTTGTGTCCTCCTTAACGTCATAGGAAATATCTCTACCAAATGAACTAAGTCTTAGGTGTGCAGGCTACAATAACCTGTCAGCTTAAGCTATACCTGTTCCCTCCCTGGTCCACAC
The DNA here is from genome assembly GCA_019447015.1 of Hymenochirus boettgeri. Lineage (NCBI taxonomy): Eukaryota > Metazoa > Chordata > Amphibia > Anura > Pipidae > Hymenochirus > Hymenochirus boettgeri. Next base: position 168,664,714 of record CM033473.1, on the reverse strand, counting down.
CAGTGATCATAACAACAGTGATCCAAACAGACAGTATCCTAACCCCCAAAGCCAAAGCTCAACTGTTCAATGCTGATCCCTCCCTCCAGAAACAGGGTGGTTTTTTTTTGTTCATACAATATACCACCCGATTCTGGTTTGTTTAAATTTAAACTATAATGCTCGAAATAATTTTTAACACTTGTGGTAAATTTAAACGGCGAACCGTCTTAATTTGAGTTCAATATGTGGGTTTGGCCAGCATGTGAACATCTAACCTGGAACACTGTAATACAGTGGTTACACTTACACATTCTAGAAGAATTCCCTTTTTATTTAATTTCTAAAACAAACAAAATGTAGCATACATTTTAGCTAGGGGCAAAAAGTTAAGTACTTTAGTAAAAAAAAAAACCGCATAACTCTTTGCCAGAGGAAGAATGTAAGCGCAGCCTATTGAAAAAATGTTTTTTTTCTAAATCTTTCATTTGTCCAAGGCCACATTACAGCGCACACCAGTGCGAGCGCTCCAGAAACAAGCATACAAGCGCGTGTTTCCGGTGCGCTCATGTGTATTGCCGTGCGAGTGCAGTACGATAGCATAATTGTGCAAAAATTGAGGATCACATTAATTGTGCCACACTATTGTGTGCTTTTTAACACGTTGATATGTCCAACCCCTTTATCCAAATGTTTGCATAATTTTTGACAACTTCTCCGAGAATTGTTTTAGTAAATGTATACGAACATTTAATGACAGTGAGAGTTAAAATAAATTTCCTTTTTTTTTTTAGCACTACCACCAACTAGCCCCCCCGGGCTCTCCATTGCCCCCACCGGGCAGTCCATCGCCCGAAGTGGAGGCACCTGGCACCAGCCAGACACGTAAGTGCATCCTAAGCAATTTTTTTATCTTTTTATTGACCTTGATTGTCAGCAAATAATTAGTGAAATTATCAGTCATAATTAAGTGAATTTTATTATTTCACTGATAAAAATTTTTGTTAAAAAAAATGCAACAAATCCATTAATTTGGTTTGAGAGACAGATCACAGTTCTTCTCATTTCTCATTCCCATTTATTGTCCCCAACTTTGAAGAGCCAGGCAGGCTTGGCCCCACTGGACATACCCCTCACCCCATTGGCTACTCTCCCTCAGAGTATGCTTCGTGCAAGGGAAAGCAGATGAAAGGGTAAGGCTTCGTAGGAACAGCACCATTGAGTTTCAGCAGGCCCACTGCAGTTTGCCACCATTGTTGAAGAGCCAGGCAGGCTTGGCCCCACTTGGCATACCCCTCACCCCATTGGCTACTCTCCCTCAAGGTATGCTTCGTGCAAGGGAAAGTAGGTGAAAGGGTAAGGCTTCGTAGGAACAGCACCATTGAGTTACAGCAGGCCCGCTGCAGTTTGCCACCATTGTTGAAGAGCCAGGCAGGCTTGGCCCCACTGGACATACCCCTCACCCCATTGGCTACTCTCCCTCAGAGTATGCTTTGTGCAAGGGAAAGCAGGTGAATGGGTAGGAACAGCACCATTGAGTTACAGCAGGCCCACACTTTGTAATATGGAGTACTGCTCTCGGGCCAGGCAGGATTGACCCAGAGCTGAAAACATTAGCCACAGAGTAGCTGTTGCGGCTGAATGAGATGGTCAGAATAGGTGACACCAAAAAGGTGCCTCATGGAGAGAGAAGGAAGAACAAATATGGAGTACTGCGGGGGTTAGTCCTTAAAAGGACTTTTGGGTCTCACAAGGAAGGTTAGTCTTTAAAAGGACTGTTGGGTCTCAAGATGTGTGAATACAGGGGTGGGTAACAACAAGTGCTAAACCACCACACTGAAATCCACACACAGAAAGCTCAAAAAGCGCAAGAATCTCTCTCCAACTCCTACACTGTCAGGTCTCCACTAAACACACTCCAACACACTGACAAAATGGCGTCTGTGAAGCCATTATACCCAGGGGGCTGGAAATAATCATGTTAGCTGCCATTGGCTAATTTTGGTCATGTGGCTTGCTCCGTCTTGAAAATAATCCCCAAAATGCGAAAATTGCGCGAATTTACAAGAATTTCTCGTTTTTACGAAAATTCTCATAATTACGAGAATCCTCGTAATTACGAGGATCTTCGGTTTGTCCGTATCCCGAAAGATCGCAGATTCTCGTAATTACGGAGATACTCGTATTTTCGAAAAATTTTCGGAAAAAAAAAAATCCGCGGTTCGGAAGTTCAGAAGGCGGAAAATCCGGAAGATCCGGAATAATCCGCCGTTCGCGGACGGGATAAATCCGCTGCGGATCCAGGTTCGGGTCCGCGAACCGGCCATCTCTACTTAAGACTGCTATGTCAAGTGAGGAATTATCAGCTCTGAAAATGGAATTGGATCAGTGTATAATAACTTATTGAAAGAAGGGGAAATATATAATCATTTCATGTGTATGTGTGACAAAAAAGATAGTAGAGAGAAGTGCACAATTAACTAGTTTTTGCCTTACATGTGATAGCTGGGAAACGGCAAAAATGGGTCCAGAGGATCTGGAAACAAAAATGGTAGCTGTGCATCTTTTGCAGGTAATAATTAGAGATGGCTGAACTTCATAATGTTCAGCACGTTTTCGAACTTTGAACTTTTACAAAAGTTCGAGAACGGACCCATTAAAGTCAATGGGGAGTGATAGTTCAAAAATTTTCGCTAAACTAACAATGGTAACTTACTATAAATAGCTGTGGCACCTGGGAAATAGTCTGGGGAACATGTCACCATTACCAAAACCTGTTTAAACACAATTGTGGTGTTTGCTCAAGAAACATTCGAGGGTTACGGAAAATTTGAGGGTTACCGAATGATACTTTCGAGGGTTACTGGACGATACATTCTAGGGATAGTGAACAGCTTGTGAATTCGATAATTATCGATTTTTTTGAAAAAACAGTCATGAGTCAGAAAAAACAAATTAGTTCAAGCCCGAACTAGTTTGAATAGTTCGAGTTCATCCAAACTCATAATGTTCGGCCCAAACTCAGGTTCGAGTTTGGTTAACAGTTTTAAACACAGACTCTAGTGTGTGTGAAGATTTGCCTGAAGAGAAGGGTCCGGGGTCTGTGTAACACCCGGACCACCTGTATGCTTAAGTGAGAAGTTAATTCATTTGATGGAAGCTAGTATATTTTTAGCACCGTTATACTGCACATATTAGAGTCTGGGGAACTGCACCTTTAATTCATTTGAGTTTGGTTTTGTCTCTATCTCTAGTAATAATAAAGCAAGATGATACATACAGAGATGTTAATACAGAGATTAGGATTTTGTCCCACTATCTGAAATGATTAAATTCAACTTGCTTGTACAGCTTGTATTGAAGGTTGAGACTTAAAAGGGAAGTTCAGCACAAAATAATGTTTTTCTTAGTTCTTAGTTTGGATTTCACAACAAAATCAGTTGAATTTATACCCCTTGCTATTTCCTGCTGTTGACATTAGTCAGCTGCCATCTATAATGGTTCTTCTTCTTCTTCTTCCCACAATGCACACTAATGTTCCTAACAGTGATTTCTACTGATTGGCTGTTGAATAGGTCAAACATGCTCAGATCTCTACTGGATTAACTGGATCAACCCAGGCGCTGGGCCAAGGGCAAGACAAAGACTCTATTAGGGCTCCTGCAAACAGGAAGTTTCAGAAGCATTTATTTATAAGCAGACAAAATGCTGAATGGGCAGGTTAAGGTCATTAGGAGGGAAAATCACACAAAAAAACATGTATTTTTACTGAACTTCCCCTTTAAATAATATATCACATTTTAGTTCTCTTATATCCATTTCTAATTCCATAACGTAGTCATAGAATTTGAGAAATAAATATTTGAATATTGCTCATTCAATCAAGGCTGTGACTTCACAAGCCCAGGCTCACAAGCAGAGGGCAGAGAGGGTCCGGAGGACCTCAAGATAAAATATCTTCCCTTGAGGAGAAAGGTAAGTCTTGTGAAAAAGGGACTTGGGTGGTAAGTATATGCTTGTTAAGGGAGTGAGCATGCCCCTTAAGGTATTGTACGTGTTTTAGGGCTTACAGTTTTTGCAGCATTTATTTGAATCTGTAAAGTTACATTTTCCTATTGTAATGTTAAACCCTTTACTATGTCAATTTTCTTTTTTCACAAGTGCCTTAATACATTTATTTTTTGTGGGAACATTTTTTTGTCTGTAATTCCCTGATATGTAAGATTTAGCGTATTTACATAATTTAATTAAACACAGACCATGTATTTTATGATTTAGGAATCCATGAAACTGAATAGGAAACACAAATGAAATCCCAATTATTTGTGGTTTTGGCTCATGCATACACATTTATTTCAGTGGCAAAAGGAAACCAGATGCACAGATTCTGGGACTCCATATGAAGGTATCAAGCATTGTAATTCTGAAATGTGGACTCATCAAACCACTGCTGGGATGTACCATGTACAGTAACTGCAGTTATACATCTTAACCATATTTATAAGGTCATTAAAATGTTAACGAAATCCTCAAAATGAAATTTTTACTTGCTGTATGATTGACTATAGTTGCTTGATAAATTTCCTGTCAGATATGCAAGCAAACAAAAACTGTTTCCATTTTTGCAAAGCTGGTAAAATGTAAGCACTTAAATGTATAAACATATAATTGAAAGAAGGTAAGCATTTTCAGTACAGCATCATCAATGGAACCCAAAAGACAATATTTCCTTTCTATATTACTATATATAATTACACTGAAATACCAGTGTTTCTCCAAGTACAAACGTTTATAAATGTACCAATAGAGCCGTATAATAATAATAATAATAATTTCTCTTTGTAGCAAAAAATAATAATATATACAGATATTTTTTGTAAACTTGCAAGCCTGTTTCTGCTGGCCACAATATGATGTATTGCAAGTCATTACCAATTGGAGATGTTCAATGACGAAAAAGAGCTACTATAGTTTTATAAGTACCGTAATACTTTCCCCTGTAATATCTAGATACAGATAAACAAATGTCTGACAGTCAGATGCTTTCTTAAGGTTTAGGGCATACCAAGCAGTGGTAACATAAAAAAGTTAGATAAAGGGGAGCTTTAATGTAAAAATCACCTTTAGGCTTGAGGTCTAGATACTGCACTCAATACATTTTTTACTAGATGCATTCATAGTTTCCAAGTGGCAATATATCCATCTAAAGCTGTCGAAGTTTCACAGTTAAGGGCCTCTTTTTTCAGCTATAGATGTGCTCAGTATTTCCTGTGGTGCTTTGTTCCTAGAGGCCATGATATAAATTTTCATTTTTATACCTACTGGACTGTGATCAAGTGAACTTGATCTTAGCACAGCTATGTGCAATGCATTTCTCAGTAGTGTTTCTATTTAAAGGGCATGTCCACCCTTTCAAACCCCTTTTGATATTTTATAGGTATTGGTCCCCCAGCCCCAAACGCAATAACCTTATATCCAGAAACTCCCCCAATAGTTACTTACCTTACCTCTTTCCCCCACCGCACAATCACGGTCCTCTGCTTGCACGAGACTGCAAGCAGGGGGCAGGACCGGCAGCCGCGTCTGTCATTGGCTGAGAGGCAGTCAATCACAGACGTGGCTGCCAGAACGGCGGAGGAGAGAGGCAGGGTAAGTAATTATCGGGGGAGTTTCTGGATATAAGGTTATTGCAGTTAGGGCTGGGGGACCAATACCTATAATATATATAAAGGGGTTGGAGCTAGGGGGAGGGAGACCAAATCGGGTGGGAGGGGAGAGGACTTTTCTCGGAGGAGAGACAGGAGGCAGAGTCCTATATGGACTCTGCTATCCTCCTGGTGGCCACTTTTTTGAACTTTGGGGGGGGGGGTTTTTGCACACTTTACTGATCCTAAAAATTCAATACGGTCTTTATTTTGTACCTCTGCAAAATTTCCTTATAAAATATAGGCTTAGTTTCCCTTGAAATCGAACAAATAAGTATCCGCGTTTACTTTACCGATATCACCGGGGACATTGGGGAGCTTGGAGAAGACAACTTTTTTTTCTAATTTATAGTTTTAGGGTAAAAAAAAAAAAAGTGTGTGTGTATCACTTTAAGAATTTTTTTGTGTGTATTTCCCCTTTTTTTCCCCGATCATTCCCAAAGATAATCATCAGATCATCTTAGGGAATGATACCGAACTTGGAATACGGGCATAAATGCCCGTTTTCCATTCGAAATCCGATCGGAAAAATCACTTCCCGGAAATCATTTCAGGAAGTGATTTTTCATTCATTGGCAAAGATCAATAATTTGTGATCAGAAGTGATCACCAAATATTGATCTCGGTCCCCATTTTTTTTCTAAGTCTTCGCTAAGTAGCAAAGACTTAGAAAAAATCCTATTTGTGAATGGAACTTTGAGTTCCATTCACAAAATGTATAGAAAAGCTGGCAGCTTGACAGCTTTTCTATACTAGGTACTGCAGCATGATCAAATTGAGATCAAGCTGCAGTACCTCAACTAGACCACCAGGGGCAGTCTCCTACCACTTCAAGGGAGACCCCGGTGCAGGACGGAAGCTCCGTGACGTCACCGGGGTCTCCCTTTCCGCTTCCTCCTCTTCATCCACGTGGGACCGGCAGCACTATACGATCACGGCATTGGAGGTACTGTAACTCCCGATCCCCCCCTCGGATTTGGACACAACCGAGGGGGGGTCGAGGGGGATAGGGGGGCAGCTGAATGCTGCCCCCGGGTCGGCCCTAGCGCGCGGTGTTTTTCTATTTTTAAAGGGGAAGCCACAGATCGTATATTCACGATCTGTGGCAGTTAAAGCATTCTCTGCACAGATCGTGAATATACGATCTGTGGCAGGGAAAGGGTTAAAGGTGAATCAGACAGCATCTTGTATTTATCAAGCTGGGCATAAGGGCATCTTTTATTTACAAATCTGCATGGGCTGGGCTTCTTATATTTACCAGTCTGTGTGAGTACATCTTGCATTTACCAGTCTGTGTTGTGGGTACTTCTATATACCAGTCTGTGTTTGGGGCACTCATTTACCAGTTCTTCTGCCAGTGTAAAAGATAGATACAGATAGACAGTCAGACAGAGATAGATAGATAGATACAGACATACATATATAGACCCAGAGATAGATAGACAGTCAGACAGATACAGTAGATGGAAAAATGGAAAGAGAGATAGAAAGATATATTGACAGAGACAGATAGATACACAGACAGATAGATACTGTAGACACAGACAGATAAATAGATATCCTCAGTCTTAAGGTCCCCTCAAGTATATGTCACCAACTTGCCTGGCTGTGCCTCACACAAAAAGCTGGAAGTCCAGGAATAGGGATGGACAAGAACCTAATTTTGAATAGAATTTTCTGAGTTTGAACTTTTGTTTGAAATTTTCAAAATTTATCGAATTTGGGGAAAAGATACATCCACATGTCCCAAATTCACCAATGACAGCTATTTTAAAGGGAATGTCCACCCCTAAAACTATAATGCCCCCCACTACTGGCCCCATTGTGTAGTGTAGTTTAATCCTTACCTTACATCCCAGCTCCATCTGGTTTTCCTGTAGTCCCCCCCAAAGTCCCAAAAACTGCCCACCAGGAGGATAGCAAGAGTCCAGAGACTCTGCCTCCTACCTGGTCTCCGGGAGAAGTTTGGCATGCGTACTGCAGACCTTCTCCCCCTCCCACCCCCTCCCTCCCTCTCCCTCCATCTCCCTCCATCTCCCTCCCTCTTAGGATTCCCTCCCCCTAGTGTAAATCCCTTTAGATATATGATTCCCGTCTCCCCAGCCCCAACCGCTCTATTTGTATTCTTAGAAAGTGCCCCAAACTCTACTTACCTTCCCTCTTTCCCCCGCTGCAAAGAAGTCCCAGCAGCCACGTCCGTGATTGACTGTCGGTCCCGCCCCTCTTCTTGCATTTTCTCACAAGCAGAGGGCCGGCAGCGCGGCGGAGGAAAGAGGGAAGGTAAGTAGAGTTTGGGGCACTTTCTAAGAATACAAATAGAGTGGTTGGGGCTGGGGGGACAGGGGGAATCATATATCAAAAAATATTTTTAAGGGTGGACATACCCTTTAAGACAGCTCAATAGGTGCCTTGTGATTGTGATGCGTTACCCTTCCACCCACTTTCCCTTGCACAATGCATACTTGAGGGAAAGAAGCCAATGTGGTATGGTCAGAGGGGCCACGCCTGCCTGTTTCCTCAACAATGTTGGCAAACTGCAGTAAACCTACTCTAACTCAATGGTTCTGCTGCTGTAAAACGTTACCCTTGCAGGACTCCTATTAGAGAATGTTATGGTCTTGCCCTTGACCCAGCGCCAGGGTTGATTAAGTTGCATAGTAGAAATCTGAGCATGTTTGACCCATACAACAGTCCATTAGTAGAAATTACTGTTAGGAATATTACATGTTGGTGTGCATTCTGGGAAGCAAATGCAAAATTACAGAACCTGAAATGTCAGCACACTAATATCAACTTTTTTTATATCAGAAGCTCGAAAGTAGCGAGCCTTTGAAGGAAGGGACCTACTTTAACCTTATTTTATCCAAACTTTTCTTACAATTTCTCCCCATTGACTTTAATGGGTCCAATATAGACTTTTTAAGAAGTTAAAAAATCCAAAACCGGACTGGATTTTTTGAAGTTTTGGCCATCTCTATTAAGAAACATTTTGCAGGCCATTTTTTTAAAAAAAATCCTTTCTTTTCTGTTATGTTACAATTTATCCAGCTTAAAACTGCAGAGGCAAAAGCAGCTGAAAGCATTCACATTTTCCTCTTCCAGATCAGCAAGTAATATTAACATTGTACCCTCTACTCCAGCTGCTGATTAGCATGATAAAATGTTAATATTCCAGGCAAATCTTGGAGAGAATGTGAAAGCACACATTGCAACCCTTATGACCACTTTTCCTATGCCACGTCTTCATTGTCATTAGGCTGATGTAACACTGATATATTTTTATATATATAATAATGGTAGTTGTGTACTAGCACTCACATTTGCTTAATACCGCGTGCCTGGGTGTCTGTATCAAGACCCAATGTTTATAAATGTAAGAATATCCTCTGTCTTCCCAATTTTACTTTAATAGTGAGCAGCTGTCCAATTAGCAACTGCTAAGGTGAGGTTAAATATCTGCAGGTATGGTTTATTATGCTCATGTTTTATTATTTTAAGGGGTTTATGTTTAGGTAGGAATAAGAATGCACCATCCTGTAGCAGGGTATCTCCAACAGTGGGTTTGCAGAACAGAAATACATTTCAATGTATACTTTTAACCACTTCCAAAAATCTGCTTTGAAACCATGAACTTGTTTTTGCTGGTTGAACTTTTAACAGTGAAACCGGTAGTTTTTAACCCCAAAATCATGTTTGGTTAAAATTGTGTAAATGGCAAATGATCATATAATTTTTATCAGCTGTTGTAGGTCATTAGAATTGTTTAGACCAACGTTTTCTTTTAAATGCACATTTGTTTTCCTTGTATTAAAGCAAGTACAACAAAGTAGCTAAAACAAATAAGAAACTTTTTTTGTACAGGATTTTCAGTAAAGACAAATGAACCAATGCCACAACACTAAAAATGCAAGGGAGCCTAGATAGGACCTAGACAATTTGTAAATATATCTTTCTTTTTAATAATACATTCATTATAAAACAGTTGATTCGACTCCTAGAATATTCTTGTCTTATAAGTTTCACTACTGTATGCTAGTGAAGAATATTAGATAAACCCTTCCTAATTATTTTGTTGTGTGGCCAAATAGTGCAAACTGCTATTCAGTGGAATGACTGGGAATCACTGAGCACTTCCAGCAAAACTATGAGCCCCTATCCGTGCTTCATCTACAGTGGTTTTCTGGAAGGAGGCTATATCTGCCACAGACTCCACTTGGCTTTCTGAAAGTTGCAGGGTCCGCTTCCCTTGTTGTTAGACCCCTGCTGCTTTTAAACCAGTTTCATATGTCTGCAGGCTATGCATACTCTTCTTGGGGAAATATTTCATGAAAGAAATTATATTGGCAAATCTGCATTTTTTATATCATATATCATGTTTTATTATGATATGTTATCACACCTATGATATATCAGTACCTAAGGAAATGCATCTGAAATTGTAAGCAAACTGCTGGAGACACTCTACAATGGTCATTAAAATCAGTAACTGTGACTTATAGTACAGTTTATGAGTTTAAAGTCCCATATAAGCTTTGCACATACAGATCTGTTTATAACCACAAAACAGCTATTACATTTTGTGTAAAACCACAGGGAAATGCAAGTAAAAAGAAACAGTTGTAATAATGAATTTGTTTTTATAAATTCCTTGATACTTACGATTTTGCATCATCCCACAGAACACAGTATGGCTTCAGAGTACCCTAAAATAATAATTGCAATTATTATTCAATGTCAGTATATGCAAAGTAAGATTAAAGTTTGTGCAAAAGCTTATTATTATATAATTATGTAATATTTTAAGCCCAGTAATTAAACCATAAGAAAAAATAACATCAGCAAGAAAAATAGGAAAAAAATCTGTATTTTACTAGCAATGTAAATTAATAACATAATGCTAATTTGCAAAATATATTTTTTGTTTTGTGTCTAATTCAAAGAAGAATTATAGCTGAAATATAAATTAGCCTGAATTATAAAAATATAAATTAGCCTTAATTCCCAACTAACTTATAGCTGCAACTCTCACACCTGAGGGCAGGATTGAGTGCAAATTGTTTAATTTCTTTAATTTTCTGATTTCTGTAGCCCTCCTTCCTAGTGGGTAATATCTGGCAGCTCAGTTTTGATTACATATAACAAATTAGCCAATAGTTGTTGTAACTTCACAGCTATGTCGAGGAGAAAGGAAGGGGGCTGGACAACTCACTGAGCAAGTGCAAGTTTGTAAATGTGTCCTGGACGTACTCTGGAAGTAGTGCTTCTGAACTTGGGAAAGGACAAAAAACCTGCAAAATGAAGGATGATTCCTGCTAATGTCATATTTTAAAGGTTATGTTACTGTTTAGCTATTGAGCTGCAAAATCCATTTAGGTTTCGTCATACAAAAAATACAAAAGGTTTGTTTATATTTAAACTTCAATCCTCTTTTAATGTTGGTACTGACTTTATTTCTGTTTATTTAAAATGTATAAAAGAAACTAAAGGTTTAAATAAAAAAAAACGTACAAAATCACAATATTTGAAAAACTTTCTCTATGCAATTCTTTCAGCAGTAGTTTGGTCCTATACTTTGAATGGGTTTTCTTTTTCTAACCTACAGTTTTTCCCCCCACTGATTAATAGATTTCTTGCCTAGTAGGACTACTTACTCTTGTTCTACTAGCTACTTTCTGTAAACAAGGTTGCCAGTAATGGTTGTTCCTGTGAAAGTGAGTTCTTGTTATGAATCCTGGTTGCATTCCAGTGCTTATTGGTCAGACACAAGACTAAAGACTAAACTATAATACTCTGGCAATTCCCAGGTTTCGATTAGTCCAGATACCTCAATCTCCACCACTTGCTTCCCCTGTAGACAAGCACCTTTTTTCAGGGAGGCAGGAAATACCTACCCAGATTTTGTTACAGAACCTTAAGTGTAAAGTATAAGGACAGAGGCCTAGTATACCAGATATGTACCAGAGCACACCAGATCAAAACTGGACAGAACCTTAAAATGCAGCACAGGAAATTGTGGTCAATAAATAAGCAGAGGTTTTAAAAAAAAAACAGTCAGGCCAGGTGAGGTACAGGAAGGATGAGTCAAAGGCACAGTCAATGTTCAGTAAAGATAGTAAACAATTAAGGCCAGGGTATCAGACAGGAAACAACAGAGCAGAGTAAATAAATGAAACAGGCAATAATCAAATGGGACAAGAACTTTTACTGAGACAAATGAAAAGCATACTAGTTTGCCAGAACTATAGCAAACATACAGGGTTATTCAATAAAATTTCTTATCATTTAAAATTGTGCTAATTTTGCCCCAACCAATCAGATATTAGCTTTTACATGTTAAATAAGATCTGATTGGTTGGGGCAAAATTAGCACCATTTTAAACGATAAATACTTTTATTGAATCTCCCTGATATTCTACAAACTAAAATTGAAAAAAATTAAGTTCATTTCCCACAGGTGCACTGCAGCCAGTGCCATTTGAGGAAATGCACAGAGCGACTGCAAGCCCCCTTACAAGACAGAACCCTGCACACGCCCTACAAACACGCTAATACAGGAATACAATGGCCATTCTAGTACTGCTCTGAGGCACTTTTTTAAAAACAGAATATAAATAAATATGTGATAGTGGCTGCTACAGATAGTAGAAATGCAAAATGCGAACATAATATATAATATTGTTTAAAAATAATTCACTGACTGAGTTCAAAGAACCAGGAGTCAGGCAGTAACAATATATATAGCAATATTTTTCTTTAAACTCAGCCAGGTACTACAGACTGAAAGCTGAATGCACTCACTGACTAAATTTCAAAGCTAATTATTTATAAAATAAAGCAAATTTTGTGCAGTAGGAATATGATTTTGGCAAAGAAAAAATATTTTTAGGGTATATTGGCCCTTTAAACTAAACAACAATTGAATAGAAGGCAAATCATTTTAACATTAGTATCCTGTCTCTCACCTCTCATTTTGCTGTGACTCTTGGGAAATGTCAAATGCTCCTGGGAAATTTACAATATTAACAATGGTGCAAATGTTTGCAAATGCAAACATTTTATTCATAGAATGTTGTGTTTCTTTCCCATGCTCTGTCATGAGCTAGCTACATTTGCTTTAGAAGATAACTAACTAACACTTAAAATGACAATTAACTATATTATGGCAGTATTCTAAGATAGTTTTGTCTTTTTGGAAAATATTGTCAAGGTGAAAAAGGCAGGTATTGGAATGAATGACAGATATGAAAATGAATAATAGAGAGATGCAAAAACCTAATAAAATATAAATGTTTTAGAAAATCTAGCATCACGATTATCGTGTTTTCTGCTTGCTGAGGTCAGGAGTCAGGACACCCAGAAACCATAGCGCATTTAAAATGTCAGAAAAAAAAGTGAGAAAGGCTGGAAAGGCAATTTATTTAAAAAAAAACACAAAAGAAACAATTATAAATACAAACATTAGAGCACACTGAAGAAAGAACATTCCGTGAAGAATGTTTTTACTAGTTAAATGCTAAATAAAGATATAGAATACACAACTCTGTGCATAATTCATATATTTTCTGGTGCATTGACACATCTTCGGTATATCTATAATGCCTATGTGCTTGATAGGGGCTGTTAAGCACAGCTTAAAGGGCGTCTATACCGAAAAATAGTTTCTTTTAAATTGACCATAACAGGAAACTATAATTCTTCCCAACCACTGTATAATTTTTTTGTTGATCTGCCCCCTATTTCTTTACATATCCAATCTAAAACCTTTTATATTTCAGCTGTCAATCAAGTTCCTTGCTCTCAAAGGAACTTGATTGAGTAGTTTTAAGGTAGCTGGAATGGTGACAGAGTTTTGACAATTGAAAATGCTGTATGCTGTGTGCAGGCTTGACCGTTGGTTTGTGGGAAAAAAGTCAGGTTGGATGTGTGCTGGATTGAAGGCATGCAGCAACACACACAAATCAGAGTAAGTTCTATTTACATGTATTCAATTATAGATTAAGATGAGGCAAATTAATTTTTTCAGTATAGTGTCCCTTTAAGTTGAGCCTGTGTAGCTTATAGGGAGATGCAGTAATTGCTGTATATACCAAAAAGATGGGGGGGAAAGTTCTACAAAATATTTTAAAGTGATTAATATAATTGTGATTAAGATAATTGCATTAAAGTTTATTAGCAATTATGATGGTTAACACAATATAAATTCTAAGTTGTATTAATAAAACTGAATTTGAACAGTGAAAGAATAGATGGCAGGAATAGCCTTTAGATTCAGTACATCTCTCTTAGAAGGAATTTAAAATAAAGTGAAATGGACGGTAATGTATGATGAAAAATAAGGAGCACTGGTTTGGAAATCTTTTCAAGTATTTTTCAGCTGGGCACAAAAAAAGAAAGAGAGTGAATAATACAAAAATCCTTCCAAATGGATAAAATCCATTTTTATGTACAATTCTTCATTCATATACAACCCAGGCCATTAAATTCGGTACATTTTTCAGAGAAACAGATTGTATATTAACAATTAAAATTTTTTTTGGAAGAATTACTTGCTCAGTTATTAAATATAAAGAAAGGCTAATTTAAAGCAGAATTATATGTATACCCCTTCATTAACATATATGTTCTCCAATGTCAGTGATGTGAGAATTGTCAGTGTTTCAGAATTCTGAAATTGATAATTAAAAAAAAAAAAATATATATATATATATATATAAACAAAAGGTACTTTCAAATTGCACAACTCGGACTTCTTTTAAACTATTTTATTGGGGTGCGTGAAACAGCAAAGTTTCCGTCTCTTTTCTTAGACCTTTGTCAAGCTTGTGTTTGATGTTATGTCTGTTTTGACCTTGTCCAGCACAACAATTAGGGACTTTTTGTATCTTGGATCATTCCTAGCAGTTGCTTGTGGGAGATGCCGGCCTCTGTTGTAGATCTTTTAATGGGAAAAATGTGGTTCCTCATTTTTTATGTTTGCTTTGACCTCGTCCAGCACAACCATTCTGCTACTGTACTTTCAGCCATGGCATCTGTATGTTGTGATAAAAACAGCCCTTGGGGTGGCTTTTGGCTGGAAAGTGTGGCAGGATCCTTTTGTGGTGTACAGTACCTTTACAGGCAAATTTATGGAGCTTGTTTTCTTCAGGAGTGAATAAGGCTTGAACATGGTGCTTGGTAGCTGAAGGTATGAGTAAACATGTGTAGGTTCTAGATTGTTTTAGCTTGAGATAGTGAAATAGCTCGGGTGTTGATATATATCATGTCCTACATCATAGGCTCTAGGCTGCTCCCCTTAATTTTTTTGTGAGCAAAATATGCTCAGGTGAGAAGGGGCCTAGAGTCCCGAAACGTTGTATGCTGTTGTTTTTGCACAAATAAAGAAGTATTCACCATAGTAGTGTGCTCCTCTACTTTTTTCCTTGCTTGGATGTTGAAGCCCTGGAAGTAGGGGGCCGAGAGGATTGCACGTACCAACTTGTCTGGCCAAGGAGCCAACAGCGGTGTGCCATTGTGCATTCTTGGAACTTCACATTGATCTTACCCTATTTAAATTTTTGTGAGCAAAATATTCTCACATTGATCTTACCCTATTCAAATTTTTATCAATTTGGAGCTTTCACCCAGAAAACTACATTATAACTGCCTCACAAATTTCCCAGGACTTTCTGGTAGTTAAGTTTCAAGGCAATGAAGTTTATTAAATGTTTTTCCCTTACAGTATGAATAGGTTTTAATTTCAACAAGAATTCATACTGTACACTCAGTATTTTTATTTTGATGAAACAAGCACAGAATATTTCAATGAAATAACATGAGTTTTGCAATAAATGTTCATTATTAGCGGTTTTCCAGATGGTGAATCTAATACTTCTATGAAATGTAAGCAAATTGCATAAACAGGATCTGAAAAATGATAGTTTAATATATTTCTAGGGCTTCAGGCTTTTGAGCTCCTTACTAAGAATACAAACAGTAAAATATACACCTGATTTTACTAAAATAAAATTTGGGGTAAAATTAATTGTGAAAAGTATTCTTCAGTTTCCATATTATATCAAACCACGGTATTCTTTGTTCCAAGTTTCATTCTGACAGCGTTCCGTACAACCTGTAAAAGTTCTGTAAATCCAATTTAAACTCAGTTGAATCTGATTTTTTACAATTTTTGTTTTAGTATTCAATAGCAGTTTTTGAATTTCCAATAGAAATGTTTACATTTTATAAAAATATTAAGTTTATCAATAAATAATAAATAAAAATATTGAAAAATATGTTAGCAGATTTTCAAAACCGTCTGTTCCCAATTGAAACCAGGTTAGTTTAAAAACTAGGATTCCTCTCTGTTGATCATGACCCTCCATTAACCTATTTTTTCCTACAACAGGAGAAATACAGTGATAAGGGGTATCAGGAGGAATCAAAAGAAAGTGGATGGATAATGATGTGATAATTTTATTGGTTCAGGTTTATTCATGCATAATGAAGGTTTATGTAAAACTCAGTATGCTGTAATTCAATTAACATTTACAACTGAAATTATATGTTTTTTCAATAGCAATATTGAAGAGAATCAATATACTGTATCTGATGTATGGTTGTATAACCTTGGCAGCTTTGTACACTTATTTTCTTAAAACTCTTTATTCAACGTGGCAGAATAAAGTTCTTCTTTTTCATGTTTTAATGTCAGTGATTTGTAATATATTTATTTATTTTATTTTTTTGGGAGATCTAATGAAGTACCAGGTCCTCCGGTAATCAAAAAAAATCAGTGCTGGTTCTTTTTGAGGGGAGCTTTAGAAAGCAACAAGTTTGTATATAAATATAAAGGGATCCCAGGGAAACCTTTATATATATTAAAATATGAAACAACATGGATTTAATGTATAAGCTGGAGCTGGAGAGGGTGGTCCCTCCTGCAGATTATTTCCCTAATAGTGGTAGGGGCACCTGGAACCAGATTCCCTATGGGTCTAGTATGCCCACATAGACATAACTATATAAATCCAGAGACCCTGAAGCTTGGTGATATAAAGAGAGCATGGCTATAATCTATTATGTCTGGATCAACAAAAATATGCTAGGTTTCTCCATTGCCATAAATTTTACTAGGTCTAGGGTGACAAGACAAGAGAGCTGCAAGTGGTGGATAATGTAGTAAACTTGATCCCAATGCAATGTATTTCTCAATAGTGTACCTATTTAAAGATCAATTTTAAAGGATGGGGGCACCAACAAGGTATCTGGCCTAGAGTAAAAAAAAAAAAAGTGTCTAAGCAGCACTGAAATTGAATACTGGAGAGTAGGGTTTTTAGATTTTTTAATTATTTTTTTAAAAAATAACTTCAAAGTTTAATAATGGAGTGAATAAAAGTAATAAGAATAGTATTGGTAGAAGGCGCATTACTTCCCTCCAGTTAATGACTCTACTTCTTCACTGTGCCAACACTGTTGGGTTGCAAAGCCTTGAATAATACAGCATATCTGCTAAATTCTAAAATAAAACCTGATCTGACAGTAACTCTTTTAAAAGGCATGTCCACCCAAAAATCAACTTTTTTCTTTAGTGTAAGAACCACTCTTCCAACCGCTAAGCCATCACAGAAGTAGCTTCCAGCAATTGAGTTAGCCGAGGTCATGAAGCTTGACAAGTACATTTCTGGGCAATTTTTAAAGATTTAAACATGGTGGTTAGGGTAAGGAGGGGGTCCCTACACTACAGAAAAAAGTTGATTTTTTAAACTATCACTGCAGAGACAAGGGATCTTGAGGGAGGGAGGGGGTGGTAGTGGTTGGGGGGCTTCCCTGTGCATGCCAGAGCCCTCCAGGAGGACAGGGAAGTGGCAGAAACCTTTTTACACACATGAAGGCTCCTGCTCTTCATTTTCCTGTACTTTGAAGAAGTACAGGAACAACCATATGGAGGAAAAAGGTAAGGATTTTTTAATACTACGCAGTGGCACCAGCAGTGGGATAAATTTTAGTTTTGGGGGTGGACATGCCCTTTAAGGGAGCTTGCAATATAAAAGATATATTTTTTGCAACCTGGAGATGCTGTTTGAGATGCTGGGGCTTTTTTTTTTGGAGAAAAAGTTAAGGATTATGAGTTTCAGTGACCACAGGGACATAAGTGAATATAACATTCTTGGTATTTGGGGTGGATGAGTAAGGCAAGTTTAGGTTTGCGTTCTGGGGATCGACATGCCCTTTAAATGCTGATGATTTGCAAATAGTCTTTCTGCCTAAATAAATTTTTTATGTGACATGTGGTCATTTACAACACAAAAAAAATCTGAAGATGGCTGAAGGGCCAACCAGATCAGTCCACAGTTGTTATTCTGGTTCTTGTGTAATGCTATAAAAGACCAGTAGGTTACATGTAATTTATGAAAGCCTGGACATTATTCATCTTATTATTACAATCATACACAAGATCATATTTTCCATTTTTTATAATTACTATTTTTTCCATTTATGCATTATTTGTGGGTAGTCTTTTCCTCGGTAGTAATATGAAAATAAATGTTAACATATATATAATAAGATGGTAGTTCAAAATTACAGCTTTTTCTGTAGGAAGTAACAAATCACCTCCCATACAGTTTTCCAAAAGAGAAATAAAATAAGTTCTTAACGTAAAAAAATGGTGCTAACTTTGCTCCAACCAAAAAGCTAACATCTGATTGGTTGGGGCAAAATTAGTACCATTTTTAATGATAAGAACTGATTGAATAACCCTCTTAGTCTTTGGAACTAAAAAATATTTAAAGTATCAACTAGAACCTCTGAATGTTTGAATGCAACTTATATAAAAAAAATAAAAATTGTAAAGGCATAAGAATATGTTACGTTCTTGAGTAAAAGTGTTCAAAACAAATTTAACCACGCACAAACATAGGCAGAAATCTGCAAAATGCCCTTGAGTCCTTAAAAAATAACATCAAAGGTAAAGAGCAAAAAAAATTGCCTCTCAAGTTCTTGTTAGTTTTCTTTCTCTCCTGGGAAGCAAACAAGCAACACACATAACTGGAAAACATTATCCACTGAGGCAAACCTGCAGAAATAGCAAACTGAGACACAAACCTCCCTGAAGAAATGAGAAATTAGGGACAATATATCTTTGGAGTAGTAGTGTGATAGTTTTAAGTATCACTAATTTATGCTGATTGGAGTTTTATTTTATCCATGTAAAGCAAGATAAAATGATCTTGTGATTAAAGGTTGGACAATCAACATATTAAAAGTAGTACTTTAACTAATACAGGCACAACATTGCATTGCTACAGTACACCACAACTAATTAAAACATTTGTTAACAAGTTGTAATATATTTTTACTTAGTTTGTTGAAAGAAAAATACCAATCATCAGGATGTCGGTTTCTTAGAATTACATTTAGCAAAGTCAGTTAATTGTCATATGCCTACCAGTATTCCTTCTTACAAAATATAATTGGATAAGTGATTTAAATGAACATCTAAGATAAAATTGTCATTAGAGACAATACTAGGGATATTTCTGGGAGAGGCGCCAAATGATATAAGCCTTCTCTACTGCCATTCCCTACCGCCGCCACACCATAAAAGTTATTGATGGGGCGGCTGGATGAAAAAAAAAGTGTTATAATTTATTTGTGCATAAATTGGCCTGCTTTTCAATTGGAAAAAAACATAACCAATCAGCAGCTAATATCTGAAGTTTAAATAATTTCTTAGGTTTCAACCAGAATTCCAATTTGAACATTAAAAATGCAATGGATCAATGGACATAATATTTATAGTTTTAGGTCAAATATTCAGACATTGTTTAAACCATCGAAATTTTGGATCTGAAATTGTTAGTTCAGATTTGGGACAAAACTACAGCATATGCCTAGTTTCAAGGCAGAGTACTTTTACCATGCTTTATATAAATATGCTTAACCTATTTATAGAATTATTTTTCAAACTGTTGTTGTTCCTTGCAGGTTTTCCATAGTTTTCAAATGTACAAGAATCGTTTTTACAAGAGAACATAAAGTTCCTCCTGTGTTTGTGTAAATTACAGTTTATTTACCAACCAGAATACCTATTTTTCAAGTATGACTTTTGAGTTTATTCTGCACTGATCCGTTGAAAAAAGGTCTGCCCTTCAATCTCACAGATTGTAAAGTAGTGGCTATAAAGTAAATTACAGAAGGATGCTTTTAAAATGTATGGAACAATCATAGACATTGCATCACTTGAGAAAGAAAAAAAAATCTTCAGCCAAACAAATGCTGTATATTTAATTGCAAATCTCAGGTGCCTGGTTTATACGTCTTTTATCCACTAATTGCAACCTACCCCCCACCCCACCCCCAAATGGTTACAGTACCTTTTTTATTTATTGATAGGCTGACCCATCTTATATTCTCACATACTTTCTGTGCTATTCTGCATTATCATTCATTTGCCTACTTTTTAGTTTATATTTAAGTGTCTTTATTTGTAATAGTCCATTTCCACTAAAACTTTTTAAGAGTGGAAGTAAAACCTTCAGACTTTCTATTTTTCTATTAATTTTTCCATTTCTACTTTTAAATTTTGCCTGTCTACCTAGAATCCACTGTATGCACATTTCAGCATTTGATATACTGAGAATTCAGTCATCCTTTTTGTGTTATCACATTAAGTATATTCCAATTAATGAAATACTAAATTGTACAAGGCACTATCTTATGTAAATCTATTGTTACATCCATTGTATTTGCTAGTAGAAGTGGCCAATTAAGAGAAAAATATTAAAAATGTCTAGAAAACTGTTCCCATTTCTGCACTCGACTGATTTTCCACTTCAAATTGGATGAATAATAGATTTATGCACAGTATTCCTAAACTATTTTTATGCTATTTTGCTTTTTTTTAATTATATAAACTCACAAAATGCAATAGATCCATTTTCCTTCATGAAATATTGCTTCCAGCTATCTCTACCATAGTCCCTTAACTATAACTGCATTTTATTGATAAAATAAATCTTTTGAAAGGTGCAGTTGACTAAAAAAACAAGTGAAATCTATATTTGCCATGAGCACACTTTTCCTTTAACACAGCAAGTACACATTCATGAAGTTTTTCAAAGTACTTATATGGAAACTTTGGCTGTCTGCTTACAGCAAAAGAGTACTAGAGAGAGTCAAGAAATGGTATTCAATCCATCAGTGTCAAAATATTTATTTGAAGATGCAGCACAACATGTTTGGACCAGAATGTGATCCCTCTTCAGATGCAATTTCAGTCCATGTGCTCCTAAAACCCTTATATACATACTATATAATTGAGATCACACAATCACACTCCATCTAGCACCAGGTGTATAAAATACTAACAATGAAAACTACATTTACATGTCTATTCAATACAAAGGCACCATATGTCTTATAAATTTCAAAAGTACAAAAAATGCAGGTAGGCATAGTTGTTGGGTAAGCAACTCATCTACTGCCTTCTCAGATGTGTACAAAAATAGTCCATACTGTGACAGAGTTTCAAATCCTAAGTAAAGGAAAAGAATAAAATACAATGCAACTTTCACAAGAAACATTTTCTACTATGTGCATGATTCAACATTTTACATTCTGTCTATAATAAAAAACACTTTTTCCTGTCTCCACCCCTTCTTAAATACTATCCATTTCAGACTGGCCACTGTGTGTTTTTGAATAAAAAAAAATGCTTAAACACCAGTGTATGTTTTTTTCTGTTTCAGGTCAAAATTTCTAATATTTCTTTTATGCTATGATATTCTCATCTTGACCTGTCTGGATGTTTGTCCCATGTACTAATTTCCACATGAGTATTTTAATGCATAGATGTTAAGAGGGATCTTGTGTCCCTTAAGGGGATGAGTGACAAAATCACCTTTAATTATTGAGTGGCAACATGTATAGTTAACACACGCAAAGGTACCCATTTTTAGGTGTTCCAAAAAATCTAATTGTTTCTTTTTTTTCTGTGTGTATTTCTTAAACATTTTCCCAAAGTGTGTGGCTCTGCAAAATTGACCAGTGTCTGAGGATAATCTATTTAAGTTTCTGACTGTTAGGGCCTAAAATACTAATGGGATCCTCTTATTTCGATTGCCATCACCCTTAGGGCTAAGAAGGTTGTCTCTTTCAAATGTGTGGACCTCATCTCTGTTTTTTTCAAGGATACTCCTCTTGTATCCCCTTTCACATGAATTTCCAAATAATTGATCTCAGTTCTGCTAAATTTGGCAGTAATTTTTACTGTGTTATGCCCTTTATTGAAAGTATCAATTATCTCAATAAGTCGTTTTCACTAGAGCCCCAGATCAAAAAAATGTCATCCACATATCTAAAATAGTATAAGACATACAGACTGATTTCACCATTTTGTAATATTAGCCTAGTCTCTAGTGAATGCATAAAGATATTGGCATAACTGGGCAATAGGTTACTACCCATGGCTGTCCCTTGTTGCTGCATTTAGAATTTCTCTTTGAATCTGAAATAATTTTTCTTAAGCACAATAGTAAACAAGTCAATTAAAATTCACACCATATGTGATGGTGTATCCGGGACTAGAAATGCCTCATTTACACTATAGGCCATATTTATAAACGGGGGATAATAGCGCTGTAAAATTACCCCACACATCGCAGCAGGAAAAAAAAGGCTATCGCCATATTTATAATGGCGAGCGGCATTGCGGCAAAATGTTTTGCGGCGGCAATTTGATCTGTCTTCGCCGCAATACTGCACTTAGCGCAATGTGCTAAGTACAATACCGCCGCGAAACCCGAGACGGACCAGGAGGCTGGGAGGGGAAGCCGGGAAAGGATCGCCGCGGGTGGTCGCATTGATCAGTAATCAATGAATTCTGAAATCTGATTGGTTAATGTAAACCATGTAAACCAAGCATTAAAAAAATTGACCAATCAGAAACAGATTATGGTTTTCTGCAAACCTATATAAAGAGCAGCAAAACTCCGATGCCATCACAGTAGGTGGCTGAAAAAAGGAAATGGCTAGCAAGGCTAGTTTAATTGAAATCTGAAGGTCCATACAACATATGATAAACGGTTTTAACTGACTATTCACTCATTAGGATGTAACTGATGATCCAACCCGGCGGGTAGTTGGCTGAAACGCCTGTTCGGTACTCACTCAGGCCTGCAATTGCAGGTGTGTACTAGGCTTTAGCCACAGCCATTTAATAAGAATTACTAAATGTCTGTGTATGCAGACATGGAAGCATAACGTACAATAATAAAAGTTGACCTTGACTATGTGCAGGTCAACTAAACAAAATTTCGACACTTAAACATGGTTTCGGAAGTCAACATTTTTGGAGCCTCTGCATCAAAATTTCACCAAAATGAAAGTTTTGCCAGCTTTGGGGCATATTTATAAAAAAAAAGTTTGAATCTGCAAGTTTAGAACAGCCACTATCGACATGGCCATAAAGTACTGCTCATTATTGGTATTTCCATGTCATTATTTTACAGCCGTAATCACAATTTACGACTGCAGTAGTATTTAATGTTATTTAAGACTTCTGGGCAACTCTATAGCCAATACTGTGTAGTAATGAAATACTGCTCTATTACCAGTATTCTGCACCACTATGCAGTAAAATATTGTTTGTTATTTATAGTTTAGGATTGTAAAGACACTGTATCACAAATTTGTGATACTGTTCCTATGTAAACACAGCCCTCTGTATTTTTGACCTACAACATTTTGATGTAAAAACCAGTAATTTCCAAATAATTTAAAGAAGGATGTATATAGCTGAGGCAGAATAAAGATGCCAAAATACCCATACACAGGATCGCCCATATGTAGATTAGATTAAAGAACATCAATGATTTCTGATTTCAGTTTGAAATTGAACACAATGAAAACAAATGTGGAGTCATTAAAATCCAATTTCTTATCATCACATTTTTGCAAAACAAATACAATGCAATTGTTGAGGTTGGTGTAGCAGAATGCAATAAAAGACAAAGTGCTATGTTAATAAAACTGCTGTATTCTTTCAAAATTCCATTGATTTTTTAGTAAATTTTTTGTAGAATTCAAAAGAGTCAAAATATCATAAATATTTTCAGGGTTATTCAATAAAAGTTCTTAACGTTTAAAATGGTGCTAAATTTGCCTCAGCCAATTAGAACTTATTTAACATTTGAAAGCTAACATCTGATTGGTTGGGGCAAAATTAGCACCATTTTAAACAACTTTTATTGAATAACCCTGTTTGTGTTGTACTTTATTTGTATTGGAATATCATGATGAATATTTTAAACTAATCCCTTCCCTTGAATCATTCAGCAGACATTTAAAAGAAGCATAGCCACACTAAGCTATAAGGCCACATGTGTTGCATTTGCCGAGGCCTAAAAGCATCAGAGAAATTAGTGTTCACCAACTCCATAAATGATAACAACTTAAAAATAAAGTTATATGCACTTCCTAAAACTACACCTGGAATATTTTGTTCCTCCTTAAACAGTCATAGGAAATATCTCTAACCAAATGATAATGAGTCTGGAGGTGTGCAGCTAAACAATAACCTGCAGCTTAAGCTATACCTAGCCTCCCTGGTCCACAGCCCAGTGATCCATAACAGACAGTGATCCATAACAGACAGTGATCCATAACCCCCCAAAGCCAGAAGATCAACTGTTCATGCTGAATCCCTCCAGAACAGGGTGTTTGTGGTTATACAGAATACCACCGATGCTGGTTTGTTAAATTAATTATAATTCCTCGAAATAAGTTTTAAACACATTTTGGTAAATTTAAAAACCGAACCGTCTTAATTTGAGTTCAATATGTGTTTGGCCAGCATGTGAACATCTAAACTGAACATTGTATACAATGTTACACTTACACATTCTAGGAAGAATTTCCTTTATATTTAATTTCTAAAACAACAAAATGTAGCATACATTTTAGATTAGGGGCAAAAAGTTAAGTAACTTTAGTAAAAAAAAAAAACAGCATAACTTATGTACAAAGCCAAAACCTTTTTTGAAGAAAACATTTTTCCGAAAAATAGGCACACAGGGATTAATTAATGACCGTAAACACTGCAAAAACATGATTGCCGTTATGATAAGTTATGTAGGATAGTCAAATATCATTTGACCATAAAGAAACATCCCATGGCTATTTATCAGCATTAAGAAAAAAAAAAACCAAACCACAATTTATTCAATAAAAAACTATTTTCAGTATATAAAAGTAAAAAATGCATTTATTCCATCTATTTTTGCATTTTTATAAAATGCAGCAAAAAAAAAGTAAACATTGAAGGGTGACAAAAAAAACTATAGAAAAAAAATACAAAAAAGTTTGTAAGTCACTTTTTAAAAAATAACAACATTCTGCCAAGATTTCAATTAGTCCTTGACCCATCTATAAACATCATAAAATAAACGTCAAAAATAAAATCAAACCACATGAATGTCACTGTATCATATTATATGTACTTACATTTTGCAAATGAGCCAGTTCAATCTCTACCAGCGAATCTGTAGATTTCGGCTCTGGGTGTATAGTAACAACAATGATCTTAGAATTAACAACGGTAAAATTTCTAAAAAACAAAAACAAAGCAGAGGAATTTTGATTTAATATTATACAAATTAAACATTTGGATGTTTAATAAAAGTATATATAACTTAACAGTAATAGTCTATGTATGTGTTTTCTTACATTTACGTTACTTTTCTACAGCTATCTCTCAAATACTTAGCCTAGGTTATGCATCTGCTTGTGGTACTACAGTTTTGAATGAAAGAAACATCTCTGTAATCTGGGCTGTTATTTTTTTAAAAGGAGGGGTGTTGCTTTAATTTTACAAAATGAACATGTTTGAATAGAGTTTCAGTTTTGCAATTATGAATCCCCTATAAAAAGATAAGCGATAAAGTGGGTATTGGGTGAAAACTACCTGTAGGTCACTGTTTTTTTTTACTACTAGTGATGTCCTGGGCTACATTACAGGTAGAATTCAACTTAATGCAGAAATAAACTTATTATTTTTATCCTTACTGTGAAAGATTTTTTTAACCCCTAGAACACTTATAGTTTGTAAGCTACTTTGGATTTATGTACATTTAAGTAGTAGATTATGTAACTAAGAAGGCTTCCATTCTAGCTTACAGCCCATCTAGTCTTCAAAGAGCCCTGTAATCATTGGTAAATGTCCCTTTACCAATATTGAAATCCCTGATAAGGCTTTGAAAGCTGCTGTTACCAGGAGAAATACAATAATCATCTGATTTTACTTCCCTTTTAAATATTTTTTTAAAATCTCTCTTATGTTGCCTCTTTATGATTCTGTGCCTTTTCAGTTCAGTATCTTTACTGAGTCTTCCATTTTCTCTATAGGATAGTTAAAGAGCATTGTTGCGGTTACAGTACTGAAACCCGAAGTTTCACCATTTAATTAATATCAACTTTTTAATTATTTAATGACTCTAAAGTTTTGTACACACGTGCAATTGCGGTGTACACCGGCCGGGCGGATCGATGAACGAGCGGCCATTTCTGCGATAAAGTGCCCATACATGAGCCAATTATCAGCCGAAGCGGCCGTTAAGTACACATCGTGCGTCGTGAGTCGACACCCCCGATCGACTTTAGTAATTGCTCAGTTAGCAATGGATAATATGCAACACACACCTTTTTTATTTTTCATTAAAAATAATCTTACATCCTGGGTAAAACTAGATTAAATGGCATGATTAGATTAGCCAGGTTTCTGCGTGTTATACCATTCTCCTTCTTAACTACCTTATAGCTACAACTTCAAATTGTTTTCTAGCAGAAAATAAAACATTTAGAATTATTATGTCTATTTCCCATCAGATCAAATTTATGGGAACTATTATCTGCATGTCTAATGAATGAATTTCTTAGGGCTTAACGCTACAATTCTCTACTACTTGGGGCTTTAGTACAGAAGTTCCCCAACGGGATTTACCTATTATCGCTCATATGTATGGCCACTAGAGATGGACGCAAAACCAAACTCGAAGCAGAGTTCGAGCCGAATTTTATGAGTTCGGACGAACTAGAACTATTCTAGTGTGGACCCGCGGGGCTATTTTCGAAAATCCTCGAACATTTGAGAATTCTCGAACTTTGGAGGATTACCAAAAGTATTGCGCTCATGTGCACTACGTCCGTTTTTTGTTTTTTTTTGCTGTTCCCCACGCACGGACATGTTTCCCAGACCATCTCCCAGGTCCCAGAGGCCTGTAAAGTAAGTTCACACTGCAATATTTCAGAAAGTTCATTTGAACGTTTTCGAACTTTTGAACTTTTTTAGAAGTTCTAAAAAGGACTGAACTTTATGAAGTTCGACCATCTCTAATGGCAACCTTTAGCTAGAGAGGCAAGTAGTACAGGAGTTTTTTTAGGCAATAAAACATATAGCTAATATACCTTTTTTAAAGTATTTTTCTCAGTAAATGAAGCATATGCATGTTTTTCTTTGTAGGCAAATTAAGATACTGGTTCCTCTGGCCCAAATTTGTATTATAAGTATAAGAATTTATCAAAAAGGCAAACTACATTCTAGTAGATGAATGATTCTAGAATCATCAGTACTGCAGTTTTACAAATGTAGGCCTACTTAAAAATGTGCTTATTGTTAGATAAAGATAAATATATGCAATTAGATTTCAATTACATCAGTTTAATCTGCTATTAAATAAACTGCATAATAGAACATCTGTAAAATTGCAATGTAAGTTAACACAAAGCTTCAGAGCTTTTGTTTAATGTGCAATTAATTTCCAGAGTTATTGTCAGCCAAATGACCTCACCTGAGTAAGGAAGGGAAAGATTTTCTATTTACAGTATATAAAGGAATGCATGAAATCACTGGATAAACATAATTTTATTATGCTCCTTTGCATAGCTACAGTAGATTAGATGCATTTCTAATTATGTAATGATCTGTGGGCTTCATATTATGTTGAAGTACAGATGTTCAGGTGAGTTCAATGACAGATACCCACCCCCCATTAACACAAAAAATGATTTAGCTTCTTTTATAGCAGTAAGTGTAAGAGGTCCCACCCCAAATGTCCATCAATTGTATTTTAGTTTCAGAAACACACCATATTAATCTATTTCCTTTTACACAAACTCCTAATTTGAAAGACCATTTTTAACCAGATCACAAATCACAATAAAGCTAATGAAAATGCAAATTGAGCTAATATAGTAAATTAATAGCCATATTTATAAAAGCAAGTTACAGCAGGGTATAACAGTTTGACATATTTTCCCAGAAGTTTTTGAGTCACATTAATAAAAAGACTCAGTATTAGTAAAGTTTTAAATAAAGACAATAAATAATACTAGCAGTAAATAAAAAAAAACAAACAATGCTAGCAAGAAATGCAACTTTTGTGCGGGACTAGAAAAGCAAAGAAATAACAACACCAACAATAAATAATCATAAGAGGTGGAAAATAGATGGACTAGTTTTGACAGTTTTACACCACAAAATCATATTTATTACAGTGCTTAGACCCTTAGTACATGTTCGAATTATTAAAAAATGTTAAGTATTGTTACATGTTCTATTAGGGCACGTAAATCACAAACCCCCCCCCCCCCCCAGTTACAAACATTTTGTCCATCTCTAGTAGTTAACAATGGCATAACTGGTAAATAATTATACAGTCAGTAGAAAATGACATATCTGTTGTATTCAGTTAGATCAACTGGACTTGAAGTTTAGTTCTTGAAGATGTTTCGCTAGTCATCCAACTGGCTTTCTCAATTCAGAATGATTTGTACAAGAATTTGTTTGCAATAAATACCCTGGAAAAGTCCCAATTAGCAGCAAGGTGCCAGGGGCCTCCTGAATACAAGGTGTTGATTGCATTGTAGCTAAAAGGTGTTATCAAAACTGCCCAGGGTAAGCTGTCAAATCAGCAATGTACATGGCAGACAAATGGTGTTGACCCCTTGTCCCCCCCCCCCCCACTCCTCTATACAGCCTAGTTTTTTTTTTATTTGGACATCATTGGCCTCCTTGACATTTCTTTTGAACTAATCCTGTTCCTTAACCAAGATGTTGACTGTTATGGTCTACAAGTGTTTGCGTATGTGCCGGCGTGCGGAGGAACGGTGGCGTGCCCGGATGACGTCACTAAGATGCTCACTAACAAGCTCACCTTCAGAGGCTCTGGTGAAAAACTTGGGGGTACTTAAATTCCGTGCCCGGAAGGGAAGGATTTGGGGTCCTGCTCCTGCTCATAACATTGACATTACAATCTTGAAACTTATCCTTTTTTCTCAAGATGCAGGTACATGACTTCAAGAACTAAAGTAAATTAAAGTCCAGTTGATCTAACTGAATACCACAGATATGCCATAACCTGGATAAATGAGAACTCAATGAGTACATAATAACATAACACAGTACTGTAAATAATATTTATCATTGTTAAATAATTATTTCAGACATCAAGCACAACTATGATTGTTAAACATTGAGCCTAATTGTTAACTAGCAATAATAGTCTATAAATAGTGCTATGGTCATTAAATAACTTAACTGAATGTTAAATAACAATACTGAGCAATAAATAATGCTAGCAAGGGATAAATAGCAAGGATGATGTTTTAAAATATTCACTATTAAAAAAATTCAATGCCTTTTGAAATATGAAAGATAAACCAAATGATGGTCCATGTACACACATTTCTTGCCTTAATAGCCAAAGTGAAATGTATTAGCTTGTTGCAAACACCATCAATATCAGTTACATTTAGATTCAAAATATCCATTTCGCAACAGTGTAAAAATAATCTAACAGTTAATTGAGTTGAGGCCTGAATGCAAATGCCCCTCTCGCTCCCAAAAAATTGTTAAGAAGTGGATAATATTAGTAAAATCATCATCATCAGTCCACTAACCAGGAGATACGTGTGGTCCGGGTGCAGCTGCCCCAGACCTGTGGCCTGGGTCCAAACATAGAATCAATCACAAAGAAAAAGGTGGGTATTCGGCCACATACCCTGGAATCAAATCAAACCATGGACTTGGGATAATTTAAAACATCAGTCTTTATTTTAATAAAAAAGGATAAAAGACGCCTGATCCGTTTTGTACTACTTCAGTACTATCAAGCAAACTTCCATGTTTTATACCGATAATCATTATGACCAAAAGATCTCCTTTTAAAGATACATACACAATTCTTAACATACCAGTATAAAACCATTATGAATTTCCACGTACAGAAAATAGGATAGACGCTATAGTACCCCTCTTAGCACACACATCCTCCTGGCCCAAATTGAAAACCTCCAAACCTACAGACCCCTCACAATCTAAAAGATTCAAATACAAGGCAAAATATTACAAAACAACATTAATAAGTATGAAATATACACAACCTTTATTAATACATCACTGGACCATAATAAAAATCGGGCATCCCTGATAAAAACCATATCGCCATAAACCATTTGTAATGGTTTTATACTGGTATGTTAAGAATTGTTTGTGTACCTTTTAAGTTTTTTTGGTGATAGGGGTTATGGGTATAAAACATGGAAGTTTGCTTGATAGTAGTTTGTCTATTAGGTGTCTTTTATCCCTTTGTAAAGACTGATGTTTTAACTTATACCAAGTCCATGCTGTGATTTTGAAATATGCCCTAAATTGTAATTTAAACATATATCTTAAACTGACAATACATTTTAATGAAAATATGAAATTCAATGCAATATTATTAAATAGTATCACAATCACACAAACACAATTTTCCATTATTTAAGAATAGGTAATAACAAAGAATGCACAATAATACAAAGACAGAGACAGCCATTTAGAGGGAACTTAATGGGCACTTTAATGGTTTAACCTAAGTACACACACAAGATCATTGTCCTTCAAACTAATTGTTCCGAAAGACAATTATCTAATGATTCCTGCACAGTAGACTGTTTAAATGCAGAGGGAAGAGTGATTGGGTGATATCACACAGGTTGGTAGAACAAAGGCAGCACTTCCCATCATCCAACGGCAGGACAGATCACTAAACTATGTCAGTAATGTTGAGTACACATGGTCCAATATGTTGACCTGATTGACTAGCAATCGTTCACTCGATAAGCATGAGAGCCAGCACACGCTAGTGTCAGACAAAGCTTTGGCTGAACACTACCTTACATGTGTTTGGGACTGAAAGGTTTAATGTTTCCACTCTTAATTACTCTTTTATGGTGATGAAAACAATTACATTAGGTCTCAAATACATTAAGTGACTTTCCATTTCTGTTTGCCCTTGAAAACACACATCTTTAAATCGCTCTGTCTCGCCAGGGCTAAAATTGATAAATTGTTTTTCTAAAGAAGTGCCCAGGTTTTTGCTATTTATATTAAATTGGTGGTTTGGGTTCCTATTTCTGAGGCTTTGCCCAGTGTCTCCTATGACCCAGAAATGTGGGTATTTTTGAGTAGGATGGACATATGTCTTTATTCAATCTCAAATAATTTACTATACTATACATGTACTGTACACATATAGCAACTCCAACATTTTAGGATTTGGCTGGATCGGGTACCTAAAGGGCAAGTATAAAGAGGAACTGTTTAAATATTGACAAATTTAAAGAAAAAAGAAAATAATTTGTGAAAGATTCCTGGAAAAGCTTGACACGATCTAGTTGGGGGGACGAGGAGAGAAATTGAAAGGAATGTATCAGTGCGAACACTGTGTGATTTTTATATTTGTGCTAAAATGTAAAGGCTGTTTCTCTATGAATATGTTTAAAAAAGGTTTAAAGGTATGTCAATTTTCAATTTGAAGGGGTGATATATGGAATAAAATGCCCGTGTGAGAAAAAAATAGACAAGAAAATTTAACATTTTTGTCAGTACTCCTCTTAACTTACAGGCTTCCACAATACAGTATTCACAACTAGAGATGTAATGTGGGTTTGAATAGAACCCAGTTTCGAATCGAATCTGAGGGTTTCGAAGTCCAGACAAAATTTCGGAACTCCTGGATTTTTTGAATTTTCGATTTTTATCGAAAATCTAAAGTAGACGATTATCGAAAATCGAAAGTAGACGATTTTTGAAAACCAAATCTTTGAAGGTAATGATCGATTTTGGTAAATTTCGAAAATGGAATGCGGAAGCTCAAAAACAGCCCGATCGTGAGGAAAGATTACGAGTTCCCCAGGCCATTCCCCAGGTCTCTGTGTCATTTACAGTAACCTACTATTACTATTTGTCCCTCAAAATGGACAGAAACGTAAAAATTTTTTTCTCCCATAGATTTCTATGGGTCCGTTCTCGAATCTGCGAATTTTCAAAATTTTCAAAATTTCCTTTAAAAAACGGAACGAAACTCAACATTTTCGAACATCTCTATTCACAATGTGATTTACTGCATCAGGGAACCCAGAGGTTAAGGAGTGCCAAGGTTACGCCACTATTGAAAAGGCATTATTTTTCAAGCTTCATATGGGTATTGCATTGGGTGTTTGTCAGGTCACCGTTAATGACCTCATTATTTGCATACCC
The DNA here is from genome assembly GCA_019447015.1 of Hymenochirus boettgeri. Lineage (NCBI taxonomy): Eukaryota > Metazoa > Chordata > Amphibia > Anura > Pipidae > Hymenochirus > Hymenochirus boettgeri. The sequence goes on along the minus strand of CM033473.1, from coordinate 168,632,473 downwards.
TCCAACTGTACCGATTTACCCAGTATTGTACCGTTTTTAAAAGTTCATTACCGGGCAAAAGGGAAATACCGGCTTGTACCGGGTGCCAGTGTGGTGTACCCCTGGATGAGAGGGAAAATTAAATGTGAACTGAACCTACAGTCACTGGCAAGGCAGCCTGGGCTGGCTTAATATCCCACGGGTCGGGTCCGAGAAAATTAGCATGCGGGGGGGAGGGGTGGGTTAAGATGGACTCACCTTGAGGAGTGCTAAGCTGTCCAATGAGAGAGTGCGACTCATAGCACATCGTGTGACTCATGCTGGACGAGTTTGCACTGCTGTGTCCAATGAGATGGGACACAGGGAGAGCGTGATGTCACTGCACATTTCAAGGCTCTGTGCATGATCTCTCTGACTGCTTGCTAGGCTTGCCACTGCGGTGCTTACAAAGACTGTTCCAGTTCCAGCTGATGATCTGCCTGGGACCTGATTAACTCTATTATCTTATATCTATCTATCTATCTATCTATCTAATATCTATCTATCTATCTATCCAATATCTATCTATCTATCTTTCTGTCTGTCTATCTATATTATATCTATCTATCTACCTATCTGTCTGTCTATCTTATATCTATCGTCTATCTATCTATCTATCTATCTATCTATCTATCTATCTGTCTGTCTGTCTGTCTGTCTGTCTGTCTTTCTATCTATCTATCTATCTATCTATCTATCTATCTATCTATCTATGTATAGAGGACCAGTAACTGCTACCATTAACCCTTCTTAATATACATGTCTGCCAGCAACAACTTTTAACATAACTATTTATTTACATTTAGAAATAATTGGATATAATATCAGGATTTGGGGCGGGGCCATATATAATTTGTGGGAGGAGCTGTGGGAGGGGTTTGGGTGGAGCAGAGGGTGTGTCCAAGTGTACCTTTTTTGTCTTTGAAATGTTGGAGGGTATGTATTTGTGATGTGGTCATTATAAAAGCCAGTTATTTAATTTATTTGTACAGTTTAGCTCACTACTATTTAAACACTACAGCTTTAACAGCTGCATATGTAGTTGCAGTTAATGAGACAAATATGAAAGTTTCTTTTTTATTAGAACCACTTAATAGATGCCAAATTTATATAGGCAGCAATTCATAAGACAAACTAGAAAAGCATCTGCAGTTGAAAATGTTGGGTCAAAAAAAACACTGATTTGCATAAACTAATTCAAGTGAACTACTAAGTAGATTTAAAGGAGATCATTACTACAAACAATCTCAAAACTAATTAAACTAAAACAATAGTTTGTTAGTTTAACCACTACAATAATTATGTTCCCTTTATCCAGCAATTTTTTTGTGAAAGCTGGTTCTGATGTCTGGTTCACATCTGATGAAGTGTGGCTAGGCCCCCCGAAACGTAATTTTGTTGTTACACTTTCAATAAATGGGTTAAGGACTCTTTTCACCGATTGGATGTGTGCGGTCACCATTCTTTCAATTTACTTCACTAAGGACGTAGCAGAACGTTCAGGTGACCAGCACCACCAGGAAATCAACTAGTGGCACATGCTAGTGCCTAGGGTGTGCAGCTTCTTTTCTAGATATCTGATGTCTGTATACTCTATTTAAAGGGGAACTGTGGTCTCCAAACAAGTTAAGTTTAAATGAAAGGCCAGTTTCTTACCTGGCCATCAACCACCTCTCTATGTGCTCCACATACTAAGATATACAGAAATGTCTGACCAGAAAGTCAATGGTTGGGAGGCTGAAATGTGACATTCCTAAGGCTTCTCCTGCACAGTGCCACCGGCGAGCACAGCCTCAGACTCCCTCAGTGTGTGAGGGAGACAGGAAGTCCCTACTCCTCTCTGCTGTGTGAAGTCCTGACAAAGAATCTACAGCCCTTCTCTTTCACTGTGTGAAAACAGCCCTTTTTTTGTAGGGCAGGGTCTGAGTAACCCAAGGCACCCTTGGAGTGGGTGGGGCTTAGACAACCACAAGTGGGCGGGGCTTAGATACCCATGCGTGGGTGGGGCTTAGATACCCATGAGTGGGCAGGGCTTAGACACTTGGGGCGGGTGGGGCTTAGACACCCATGAGTGGGCAGGGCTTAGACACCTGTGGGTGGGTGGGGCTTAGACACCCATGAGTGGGCAGGGCCACAACACCCACGAGTGGGCAGGCCATGGCACCCACAAGTGGGCAGGGCCACATGGGACTGAAAGATAATGGGCCATGGGGGGCCTGCAACTGGAGGGACCATGGGGTCCATGAGTGGGAGAAACCAGGGGGGCTGCAAATGAGAGGAGGAGACACAGGACAGATTGACTGACAATTTCAGAGCAGGAAGCAGGAAGTGCAGGGGACCTGGTGATGCTGCAGTCATATCACACACAAAAATGTAAATATCTTCAGAAAAGTGTTTTTCACTTCCTTATATAATTAAAATAAAAATGAATTGATGTGTCTATTTTAGTAATAAATGAGAGATACAGCCCAACATTATTCAATGTAGAAGGCACTACAGTTAATGCCTGCTGTACTAATTTACTGAGCTCAGATATGCTCATTCTGATTCACCCAGAAAGACAAAGTGGAATATAAGTACAAGTAACTGGAGTAACTAATTTTAAACCACACTAATGTATACCATTATCCTACTTGCCATACTTCAGAAATTACTTTGTGCTTTGTTTACTAGTGGGCAAAAGACAAATAGAATGTGTTGGTGAGTTAAGCTGCGTACACATATGAATGATAAAGGGAAGATTGCATCAGATCAGAGAATTTCCCTCTGTCGCGGTCAGCCGTCTGTACTTCAATATAGAGAAAAGGCTGTGTTTGTAGGGAATGTGGCAGCACCACATTAAGATACTGTAGGAAGGGAAGGAAGGGAACACAATGCAGTTCTATTGTCTGCTAAACTGGTTTATTTGCAACATCACAGTGGATTCTTTCTCAAGCTTGATCCACTGTGACCCGAAACATGTCGCAAATAATCCACTTTAGCAGACAATAGAACTGCTTTGTGTTCCCTGCCTACAGTATCTTAATGTGGTGCTGCCACATTCCCTACAAACACGGTCTTTTCTCTATACTGAAGTACAGACGGCTGACCGAGACAGAGGGAAATTCTCTGCATGATGCGGGGCAGTGGAAGGTGGAGCACATAAAGTTACCACTGGTTTATGTGCCAAAATTGTGTAAATATTTTGGGAATCTGGCAGTCCTGAATAATCTCCTTATACTTTATATTATTATTATAATTATAATTATTATTATTGTGGATTTAAATGTGTGGGACTGTGAGTAGCCACATCTTTTAAAGATTCTGCCTATCACGTTGATTAGGAAAACATAGCCATAGTGAGAGAATAGCAAAGTTCATCTATACTGACCATCCGGTTACAATAACATTCTATATGTTACCAAAAGTCCATATGAACCCACCAGGTAGGTCTATTGTCTCCGAAATGGGGGGGGGGGGGGAAATAAAAAAGCATGCACCTTTCTTGAGTCTTTTTTTACAATCTTATGTTACACGTTAGGAGTCATAGAGATACTACTAATTTAATCTCCACATGAAAATACATTGATGTAACCGAGGAACATTTTTTGGTCACCTGCGAAGTCGAATCATTATACACCAAGTAGTTTTTTTAAATGTAGGGAGCATCTCTTTCAATTAGAAATGGGTTTGTTCTAACTCTATGGAAATGTATGCTAAAGTTCATACTTCATTTTTATTAACAAATACTATATACAACAACGCCAACCTGTTTTTGAGTTGGTGGGAGAGGGAGCACAGAAAAAAAAATTGGTGCTATACCAGCTTTATAGAGTTTTGGTACATATATATACAGACAACATTGTATTTCTATGGTGGGGTCCAAAAGTCCCAGGACATAACTACCAGGGGAGCAGGGGAATTAACAGCAACCCCCCCCCCCCCCAGATATACTGTAGCCTCCTCCCAGAAAACCACTATGGATAAAGCACGGATAGAGGCTCCATCATCACAATTGCGATCTGATAATGCTTTTTAAAGTGTGCCCTAACAGATGTGGATATACTAGTGCACTGCTAAGCGCTGCGTATGCAATCCATGTGCAATCGCATGTGCTCCGATTGCTAATCAAAGGCAATTTGTGCGCAATCACGAGCGTTACCGTGCATGCAGGAGCGTTGCGCAGTGTAGCCTCAGCCTAAGAATTGCCATATTTTAACAACTGACCCTCTAGTTTTCATCCTAGTTGTATTGCTAGGAGGAACAAGAGCCTCTAGTATGAAACAAATCAACCAGTACTTGCTGGAAATTTAGATCCTGAGCCATACTTACTTAAACGAAGGAATGCCAATGGTAGAAAATCTGCCATTAATATGTTTGTTAAGAAAGTTATTTTTTAAATTATAATCCTTGTCCTAGGTAATTATTGCTTATTGAATAATTAATATTTATATAGTAATTATATATATACTATATACTATTATATTTATATAATTTATCTGTGATAGACTTTGCACTATATCATGTTATATCATCTGAAACCTTGGCTATCCCTTGATATAGTCAAGTTAAAAGATTTATTTTTCTCTGGTCATGATTAGCTTACGCTAATTTAAATACATCATATTGCACATTTAAATAGATACATTTGATGGGGATAATGGGCAGTAAATGGGATTTCATTATAATAATTGTACGGTGTGCTGTATTTTCAAAAATTATTTGTGCTAATTAAGAACATGTGGAAGAGTCTAATTTTTCATACCTGCACCCGTAAAACTGCTATCCGCACTCAACCTGCACCCACTTTACTTGTGGGCTCTATAAATGCACTTGACCGACTACCAGTCAGGCATGCTACCCAACCCGCACCTGAAAAATGAAACCTGAGACCAGCAACCTGACCCACACCTGCCACCTGACCCGCACCCGTAGCTTTCTATGATAACCCAAACAGCAACCCATTGAAACACACAGAAGTTTACCTGAACCCATGGGTACCAGGCCCAATTCTTAACTCTAGAATGTGGTAGTAGAGATGGCCGAACTCACTGAGATCTGTTTTGCTTTTGTGGATTTGTGGATTTTCAAAAAAAAAATCCATTGAAGTCTGAAGATTCCGCCTAAAATTAAGCTATAAATAGCAATGGCAACTTACTGTAAATTGCTTAGAGACCCAGGAAATGGTCTGGGGAACATATATCAATGCCCAAAATCTAAAAAGAAACACAATCCAGTACCGGAAACTGTATTTGCTTCCTTGTTTTGCCTCCACATAGTATTTTCTGAAATTTCAAAAAAGGTTGACAATTTTTAAAAATACATCAGTGGTTTGGAAAAATCCGAGTTCTGTTGGATCTGTGAAATTCACTTCTGAACTGGGTTCGGGTCCATCTGCAGTGGTGAGTACTACTTTAATACTAAAAATACTCTTTTAGTATTAAAAAGGATAAATGTATAGTATTATAAAATATATGTAGAATTATTGGGAATAAATTATGTTCTTGTACATCTACGACATGCTGGTACATGTTATATCAGGCGGATTGTAGTTGATCTAAAGTGTTTTTGCATGTCCTGAAAATGCATATATTTTAATGCATAGCAATTTACTTTTAAAATTTGTTTGAGTCAGCTGTCAAATTCAGCATAATGGGCATTAAAAACACATTTATTTTATTATTTATATTTTGAATGTTCTCCAAATTAAAAAAAAATGCATCTCTTACATTTTTGAAAAGTAATTTTAAAAAGTGACATTTTGTTCTGTGACATGTACAATATAAAGGGGGGGGGGGAGCTGCATTGCAAGAGTCTCTGATTTATTCAGTATCACAAGAGATGTTACAAAACCTGTATTTCACACATGTATATGAGATTTGAGCTGAACAGAGCAAGTAATGCAAAATAAATTAGCTTGTAATTGCCTGGAATATTTGGACACAGAGGTTAATTCCTTGTTCGACAAATATAAAATGAAGTCACAGCAGACAAAGTTATAGAACTGTCATGATACCATCACAACTGATAGACAATGAAGTGGTAAAAAAATTGAAATGTAATATAATACATCAGTTCAATTCAAGATTTTATGCAGAGAATAATGCACAACAGTCATTTAATGAATAAAATGACATTTTATGAAAACAGTAAATATTTAAATTTTAAAATATTTTATAGAACTAGATGTGCATACTTGTAGCATAAAAATAAGCATATAAGCATTGTTACAATTGTTTAGCAGAGTAAGGGGTGTTGCCCATTTTTTCGAATTATCTGACCTGGAACACACACCAGCTTTCTGCCCCGACACACTCCTGCCACTTTTTAACCAAACCTGTCCTGTAACCCATTCAAATTCACTGTGATTTACCCGAACCGTGGGTACGTGACCCAATGCAGGACTCTAGGTCAGATTTCATCCCCAAATATTTTTGGAGTTATCTCAATTCACCAACAGATGATAGCACAAAGGTCCTTAGCCAAACAAAACTACTTCTCTTCACTCATATCCGCACAATCCCATAACCCCAAACAGCTCTTTAAAGCATTTAACTCCCTGCTCTGTTCATCACCTTTTCCGTCTACACCTTGTTAACAGCTGATGAAATAGCCTCATATTTCACAGGAAAAAAATTGAAAAGGATTTCCTGTGCACCCTAGCTCTTCCCTACTGCTTCCAACCACTACCACTACATTGCCTATCCTCCCTTCATTGTTTATCCCCTCCAACTATACCCATAACAATGCACTGTTTAGCCTCCCTCTACTTGCCCCCTAACAAGCTTCACCACTATTACAGAACAGGGACTCTTATCTCTTCTATCCAGGACACGTGTCACCACCTCCCCCCTCAACCCTATCCCCTCTTATCTTATTCCTTATCTCTCCTCTTCTTCTTCATACCAGCCCTAACCTCTACCTTTAACTTGTCTCTATCCACTGGTCTTTTCCCTCCTCATTTAAACAGGCCATGGTCTCCATTATCCCTTTTCTCCGAAACTGCTGGAAAAACATGTCTATGTTGACCTGGTTTGTCTTTGTGACCACCTACAGTCAGGCTTCTGCCCTAACCACTCACTAAAGTTACAAATGAGCTACATAGTGCTAAACCTAAAAGTAACTGCTCTTTGCTCATTCTTGTTGATCTGTCCTCTGCTTTTGATACTGTTGATCACCCTCTACTTCTTTAAATACTGGCCTCTTTAGGTATCCAGGATACTGCACTTTCTTGACTATCTACCTATCTTTCTGGTAGGACTTTTAGCGGTTTCCACTCTGGAATTAGCTCCACTTCTTGCCCCCTCCCTGTGGGGGTACTGCAAGGCTCAGGACTTGGTCCTCTACTTTCTCCATTTACACCAATTGCCTTGGACAAGTCATTAGTTCATTTGGTTTCCAGTATCGCCTGTATAAGGATGATGCCCACATTTACATCTCTGTCCCAGATCTCACATTTAAGATTTTAGGTATACATTCCTTCTCAAATAGCTTGTATTGTCTCCCTAGTCCCTGACTCCCTATACATTCATAGGCCCATGATAAGACCCAGGGAGGATATAGGCCACGCTGCCACGCACAGAACAGCCAGCCCCCCCCATGAAGTACCCAGGGAGGAGACCCCTCATGGCCATGATAAGAACCAGGGAGGTTAAAGGCCACTGAATCCAGCCACCCCCCCTGATAAGATGGTGACCCCCAGGGAGGAGGTTACAGCCAGGCCACTGAGTCCAGCCCCCCATGATATGACCCCAGGCCCAGGGAGGTTACAGGCCACTGGCCACTGATCTAGCCAGGCCAGGCCCCCTCACCCCATGATAAGACCCCAGTCCCCAGGGACAGGGAGGTTACGGCCATAATTGAATCCAGACACCCCCCATGAAAAGACCCCAGGGAGGTTACATTACAACAGGCCATGAGGGCTGAGGCCACTGAACCCAGCCAGCCCCCCAACCTCACCCCCCCCCAAGCTTGGGACCTGGCTGTCCTGTGACACTCACACATATAGACAGTTAGAGTTAGTTAATAGTAGTTTTTTTTTTAAAGTACGTACAGTTGCAGCATAAGTGGTGGTCTGCGACTGCAGCCTCGGTCGTTCTGCTCGGCTCCACCAGTTTCCAACAGTCTGACACTGTGATCTGTGAAATCTATCTTCTTCTCTCAGTCTCACACTGTCACACAAGTGACAGACACAGACTGAGACAGTGTCAGTGTGTCAGGTGAGTGCGTGCTGTGCAGACTCAGAGTGAGGTGCTAGGTTGGCCACTCCTCCCTCCACTCCACAGTTTTGCCGCGCGGGAAGCCGGCGCCGGCACGCAAGCTCCGGAAGTTGTGCGGCGCCTGTGCTGTGTGTAACGTCCTGACAGGACCTGACCACAACTCAACCTGGGCCGCCTATCAGCCACCATTCATAGCCTCGCGGTTGCGGCTCGCATCGGCGTCGCAGACTCGCACCGCAGTGGGAGAGCCGAGAGTTCACAGTAAAGGCAGGCAGTCACCAGTGAGTGTCACAGTCTCCCAGTCAGACCTTCTTGGCCGGGTCGTGCGCGGCGTTAGCCTTAGCCGCCAGCGAGCGGTTAGTACAATGACATTTTTTTTGTTGTGCTTACAGTGCTTTCATTTTCCGCCTTTGGCAGATGCCGCCTGAGTCACATGACTCAGTGAGCCTCATTACAGATGCGGCCCTGCCTGCACCCTAAAACTGCTATCCGCACTCAACCTGCACCCACTTTACTTGTGGGCTTATAAATGCACTTGACCGACTACCAGTCAGGCATGCTACCCAACCCGCACCTGAAAAATGAAACCTGAGAGACCAGCAACCTGACCCACACCTGCCACCGACCCGCACCCGTAGCTTTCTATGATAACCCAAACCAGGGGCACTTCTAGGGTTTTTGCTGCCTGAGCCAAACTTTAGAATGCCGCCTTTGAACATCTACGGGCGGCGCGCGAAGCACGCCGCCGCCGCATTAACATGGGCGTGGCTTTGTCTGTGGGCGTGGCTTTGTCATTGGGCGTGGCTTCATTTTCCGCCTTTGGCAGATGCCGCCTGGTCACACATGACTCAGTGAGCTCTTATACAGATGCGGCCCTGCCTGCACCCGTAAAACTGCTATCCGCACTCAACCTGCACCCACTTTACTTGTGGGCTCATAAATGCACTTGAACCGACTACCAGTCAGGCATGCTACCAACCCGCACCTGAAAAATGAAACTTGAGACCAGCAACCTGACCCACACCTGCCACCTGACCCGCACCCGTAGCTTTCTTGTAAACCCAAACAGCAACCCATTGAAACACACAGAAGTTTACCTGAACCCATGGTACCAGGCCCAATTCTTAACTCTAGAATGTGGTAGTAGAGATGGCCGAACTCCCTGAGATCTGTTTTGCTTTTGTGGATTTGTGGATTTTCAAAAAAAAAATCCATTGAAGTCTGAAATTCCGCCTAAAATTAAGCTATAAATAGCAATGGCAACTTACTGTAAATTGCTTAGAGACCCAGGAATGGTCTGGGGAACATATATCAATGCCCAAATCTAAAAGAAACACAATCCAGTACCGGAAACTGTATTTGCTTCCTTGTTTTGCCTCCACATAGTATTTTCTGAAATTTCAAAAAAGGTTGACAATTTTTAAAAATACATCAGTGGTTTGGAAAAATCCGAGTTCTGTTGGATCTGTGAAATTCGCTTCTGAACTGGGTTCGGGTCCATCTGCATGTGTGAGTACTACTTTAATCACTAAAAATACTCTTTTAGTATTAAAAAGGATAATGTTGTATAGTATTATAAAATATATGTAGAATTATTGGGAATAAATTATGTTCTTGTACATCTACGACATGCTGGTACATGTTATACCGGCGGATTGTGTTGATCTAAAGTGTTTTTGCATGTCCTGAAAATGCATATATTTTATGCATAGCAATTTACTTTTAAAATTTGTTTGAGTCAGCTGTCAAATTACCATAATGGGCATTAAAAAACACATTATTTTATTATTTATATTTTGAATGTTCTCCAAATAAAAAAAATGCATCTCTTACATTTTTGAAAAGTAATTTTAAAAGTGACATTTTGTTCTGTGACATGTACAATATAAAGGGGGGGGGGGACTGCATTGCAAGAGTCTCTGATTTATTCAGTATCACAAGAGATGTTACAAAACCTGTATTTCACACATGTATATGAGATTTGAGCTGAACAGAGCAAGTAAGGCAAAATAAATTAGCTTGTAATTGCCTGGAATATTTGGACCCAGAGGTTAATTCCTTGTTCGACAAATATAAAATGAAGTCACAGCAGACAAAGTTATAGAACTGTCATGATACACATCACACTGATAGACAATGAAGTGGTAAAAAAATTGAAATGTAATATAATACATCAGTTCAATTCAAGATTTTATGCAGAGAATAATGCACAACAGTCATTTAATGAATAAAATGACATTTTATGAAAACAGTAAATATTTAAATTTAAAATATTTATAGAACTAGATGTGCATACTTGTACATAAAAATAAGCATATAAGCATTGTTACAATTGTTTACAGAGTAAGGGGTGTTGCCCATTTTTTTTTCGAATTATCTGACCTGGAACACACACCAGCTTTCTGCCCCGCACACTCCTCGCCACTTTTTAACCAAACCTGTCCTGTAACCCATTCAAATTCACTGTGATTTACCCGAACCGTGGGTACGTGACCCAATGCAGGACTCTAGGTCAGATAATCCCCAAATTTTTGGAGTTATCTCAATTCACCAACAGATGATACACAAAGGTCCTTAGCCAAACAAAACTACTTCTCTTCACTCATATCCGCACAATCCCATAACCCCAAACAGCTCTTTAAAGCATTTAACTCCCTGCTCTGTTCATCACCTCTTCCGTCTAAACCTTGTTAACAGCTGATGAAATAGCCTCATATTTCACAGGAAAAAAATTGAAAAGGATTTCCTGTGCACCCTAGCTCTTCCCTACTGCTTCCAACCACTACCACTACATTGCCTATCCTCCCTTCATTGTTTATCCCCTCCAACTATACCCATAACAATGCACTGTTAAGCCTCCCTCTACTTGCCCCCTACAAGCTTCACCACTATTACAGAACAGGGACTCTTATCTCTTCTATCCAGGACCCGTGTCACCACCTCCCCCCTCAACCCTATCCCCTCTTATCTTATTCCTTATCTCTCCTCTTCTTCTTCATACCAGCCCTAACCTCTACCTTTAACTTGTCTCTATCCACTGGTCTTTTCCCTCCTCATTTAAACAGGCCATGGTCTCCTTTATCCCTTTTCTCCGAAACTGCTGGAAAAACATGTCTATGTTGACCTGTTTTTCTTGTGACCACCTACAGTCAGGCTTCTGCCCTAACCACTCACTAAAGTTACAAATGAGCTACATAGTGCTAAACCTAAAAGTAACTGCTCTTTGCTCATTCTTGTTGATCTGTCCTCTGCTTTTGATACTGTTGATCACCCTCTACTTCTTTAAATACTGGCCTCTTTAGGTATCCAGGATACTGCACTTTCTTGACTATCTACCTATCTTTCTGGTAGGACTTTTAGCGTTTCCACTCTGGAATTAGCTCCACTTCTTGCCCCCTCCCTGTGGGGTACTGCAAGGCTTAGGACTTGGTCCTCTTCTTTCTCCATTTACACCAATTGCCTTGGACAAGTCATTAGTTCATTTGTTTCCAGTATCGCCTGTATAAGGATGATGCCCACATTTACATCTCTTCCCAGATCTCCCTACACTGACATCCCAGCTCCCCAACTGCCTTAGTGCCACTTCTGCCTTTATGACCTCCCACTTCTTCAAACTGAACATGGACAAGACTAAACTTGTCTTTTTCCAACAGTCACGATCTGTTCCCCTCCCTAGACTTACTAGACCTAGATTATGATCCCCATTTCTATGTGTCCCTTGCCTGAGAATAATGCTAGATACCGATGCATCCTTCAAACTCCATGTCAACTCGCTTGCCAACTCCTATCAGCTCCAACATTTCTCAAATTCATCCCTTCCTCTTGCATTAAGCTACAAGAGTCCTAGTTCATACCCTAATCATATCCCCACTCAAATACTGCAACATTCTCCTGTGTGGTTTATGTATGTATGTATATGTTAATTTATATGGCACCACTTGGGGACACAGCACTGTTCAATATAGAATACAAAAAGTCGTACAAGGGGGACAATAGATAGATATAAGTAATATATAAGTTCTTGAAACATGTAACATGAGGAAAGAGGTCCCTGGCCCTGTAGAGCTTACAATCGACTTGGGTAAAATACAGATACATGGGAAAAGGTGGAAGTGCTAAAGTAATAACTGGTGCGTTGTCAACAGTCCTATACTGTCCTGTGCTCAGAGAGATAGGATAGGAGGTTAGATTTAAACTTGTTTATTGAGGCTTTTTGACAAAGATATAGGGGTAATAGAATTTGAGAGGACGAAAGCCACAAGAGAAAAAGACTTAAGGCAAGGGGAGGCAGTGATTGTGGGGGGGGTCTGTATAAGAGATGGTTCTTTGATGAGCATAGGGTTCAGGCAGGGACATTAGGGGACACAAGAGAAGAAATTAAAGAAGGAGCAGCAGGGCGAAGGTATTTAAAGGTCATGTCCACCCCCAAAACTAAAATTTAACCCCTTACTGGCCACATTAAGTAGTTTAAAACAAGCCTTACCTTACATTTCTGCTCAAAATAGTTCCCCTGCTGTGCCCCTCCAAAGTCCAGGAAACTGCTGTGTAGGAGCAGTGTGTGGCTCATGCTGTGGCTGAGTCTGCCTCAACCTCGTCAAGGTTTGAGGCATGCTCAGTGCAGCCCTCCCCCTCCCTCCCGTTTTTCTCTCCCTCCCCCTAACATTAAAACCTTTGGCTATGCAGTAGGGCATGCTCCCCCAGCCCCAACCGCATTAATATTATTGTTAGAAAGTCCCCCAATCTTTACTTACCTTCCCACTCTCCTCCACTCTTCAGAACTCCCGGCAGCCGCGACCGTGATTGGCTGCCTCTCAGCTAATCACGGGCGTGGCTGCCGGTCCCGCCCCCTGATTGCATTTCCCTGCAAGCAGATGGCCTGTACAGTGCGGCGGAGGAAAGAGGGAAGGTAAGTAAGAATCGGGGGACTTTCTAACAATAATATTAATGCGGTTGGGGCTGGGGGAGCATGCCCTACTGCATATTAAAAAGTTTTTATAAGGGGTGGACATGCCCTTTAAATGTGAAGAGAAGGATTTTGTAGATAATGTGTTGTTTAATGGGGAACCAGGTAGATGTGCGGCACAGAGAAGATTTAATTTCCCTGAAAGTTAGAGAGCGAGACAATGCATGCAGCACAGTTAAGTATGGACTGAAGTGAAGAAAAATGGGAAGCAGAAGACCAGAAAGTAGAAGGTTACAATATTCCATGTGTGACAGGATGAGAACACGGATAAGCATAGCAGTAGTCGGAAGAGATAGGATTCTATGGATTTTTGCAATGTTACGGAGAAAAAAGCAACAGGTTTTAGCAACATAGTTAATGTGATTTGAAAAGGAGAAAGAGGAATCAATAACAACCACCTGGCACCACTTCAATCCATCCTAAACTCTGCTTCCTGGCTCATTCATTTTTATTCTTGCTTCTCTAGCACCTCTCCTGTCAGCCCCACTGTCTGCCCATCACTTAAAGGATCCAGTTCAAGCTGCTTACCCTCTTCTCTAAAGCACTATCCAACAGTGCCCCTCCATACATCTCAGAGCTGATCCACTGATACCATCCCAGGCGTAACCTCCACTCTACAAATCATATCCTCCTCTCATCCACCTATCACTTGTCACCTCTACCCACACCCAAATTCAGGATTTTGCTTGTGCTGCCCCTCTGCTCTGAAACTCCCTTCCTCCCTCTATCCGTCATTTACCATCCCTTAATACCTTCAAATGTAACTTTAAAACCCACCTCTTCAGGCAAGCATGTAACCTGGCCTAGACATTACCCCTCTCACTGACCCATCCTGATCCAACCTGCCTTTCACATTCCACTGCCAATCTATTCACGTTACCTTATGGCTCACCCCAATTTCATCTAGACTAAGCTCTTGGGGCAGGGTCCTCTTTGCTATTATATCACGGTATTGCTGTAACTCATCACTCTGTGTACTTATATTATGTTTTACTTGTGAATGTACTATGTATGCCTATGTTTAATTTGTATTACCCTTTAATGTAATTTAAGACTATGTAATTGTAAAGTGCCACAGAAGATCTTGGAGCTATGTTAATCCATAATAATAATAATAATAATAATAATAATAATCAACTTAGTCAATCACTAGATTCACCATCAGATAACAGCACATCTCATCCCTAATTAACTTACCAAGTCTCATTATAATTGTTGCAAACGTTCAGAAGTTTTTCTGGAAAATACATACACACAGTGACTTTTACACACACACATATACACACACACACACACACACACACACACACACACACACACATATAGATAGAATAGATAGATAGATAGATAGATAGATATCTGTTGTACATAATATCCATATGATTGGTGGACTATTATGTAGTCTTGCCTGTAGCTAACACTTATGGCCGCAATCATTTATATACAGTAGTGCCTTTGCTTCACCATAGCTCACCCCAACATCCCCAGATGGATGCCACAAAGTAGCGGAGATGCAGAATTTAATGTTGTCTATAAACAGGAAAGAAAAGGGTTGCTGTAAGGTGGATGAGACTGCAGTTATTGTTACTGGTACAGCTCTCCTCCACTAAAATGTTCTACAATGTTTCAGTAACACAGTTTTCTTTTATATTTAGTCCATCGGATACAAGGAATTCTATTTATCCACCATACCTCTAAATAGAAATTTTGATGTCTATTTGTTCATTTGATACTGTCCAGGGCTGTTTTCAGTATGGGGGACATATATATGTGTTCCTGGTCAGCATGAGTGGCTGTGTAAATAATAAAATAGGAAAGGACCTCTCTCTCTCTCTTTATATATATATATATATATATATATATATATAATATCCAACAAGGACGCTAACACTCCAAGGATGAACAAATTAATTTATTGGACAAAAGTAGGTCAAACGAACCTACGCGTTTCAGCCCGGAAGTTTAGGGCCGTCATCAGGCCCTAAACTTCCGGGCTGACACCGTAGGTTCGTTTGACCTACTTTTGTCCAATAAATTGAAGTGCTTGGAGTGTGCTTGGAGTGCTTAGCGTCCTTGTTGGATCTATACTATTTACCTCAGCACCCAGGCAGTTGTACGTTAGACCAGAGTGCAACGGATCCTTGTAACTATTATATATATATCCTCTTATTAGGAAGATTGTCAAATTGTCAAAATATACAACACTTTTAAATCTATTTCACGTACAAACCAATGGCTCAATTATTCCTTTTCAATTGATCAGTGTGTAGCTAAATCTGTGAATTCTATTATATCATGAATAAGGTGATATGGTTATTGGGACTGAAAAGGCATGACATGCATCATCTGTGGATCACCTCAAAAATGCATTTATTTACTGTATCTATAAAGCTCCAATATTCTATTTGAAAATGCACAGATGCAAATTCTTTATTTGAAAACTAGGTTGATTCAACTGTATGTAAGTAGATCTATTGACTAACATTTTGCAAGTCTTTACATTCATTTATAAACACAACTTTTAATACCAAAATAAAGGTAATTCAAGAATTATTTCTAAACTTTTTTTACTTGTCTAAAGGCTTGGGTGCTTAATCCCCAAGACTGTCACAGATTTCAAAAGACTTTCTCATTAAACGTTTCCACAATTAGCAAATGGTGTTGTAAATACAGTGTTATTGACTCCTCGTTGGTCGCTTGGCTGACGCCTGCCCTGAACCCTCGCTAGGTTCCAAGCATACAATGTTGGGCAATGGGACTCCTGAAGTAAACGGCAGTCATAGACCTATGACTAAGGACAATTGTTTGTCCGAAACGTGATTCTGCCATCTGGAAATTGACTTTACTGCATCTACCCCTCATCGTAATACCCCAACCTAAATGCAAACCTAAGGGCATATTTATAAAGGTTTGTTAAACTTTTCGCCTTCTTTAATGCTGCCTTTTCACCAAATTTGGACTTTTCGCTAATTATAAAGCAGTGATAACCAGTGGCAAAAGTTCATTACTGCTACTTTTCGTAATACATCGCTTCGGTTACGTCTCAAGCATATTTAAAAGTGTATTTTTGCGTTAAGTTCAGCCAATCCAATTTGCCAAGTTTAAGGTGGCGAAAACACATAAGTGGCCATTTATTTAGCCTGCCAATGGTTCCATGGAAGGTGTCAGTACATTGTGGAGTGTTTCTCAATACTAATAAGTACTCAGGGGGGTGTTAGACTATTTTCCAGCATTTACAGTAATACAATCAGCGATTTTTCTTTTTTAAGGTTTATTTTTCGCTTTTTTACGATTTTTTTTTTTTAAGGTTCCGATTTTCTTTATTTACCAATAAAGTCAAATGGGGGTCTGAGGGACATATTTATAAAGAGGCATTATTTTTGCTTTTTTCCTCATCAGCCTTTACTACAATTTTTTAAATTTTTAACTTTTCTTTTCATCAGTAATTAAAAAGGTGGATTTTCATCAAAAGCGAAAATTATGTAGCAAAAAGTAGCACTAATAATGCTAAAAAGTATCACATATGATGGTAAATAGGTAATACTCCCTGGTGGTTTTTCAAAGTAGTATTAAATTGGTTAATACACACTGAACACCTATCTTTGTAATTTAAAAATAGCCTAACACATTTGGTGTTTTTGTCAGCCAAAGATATAATAAACAGTGTAAAACTCAAAAGGTGAATTTTCTCTATTTTATTAATAGGACACATTTTTTAGTATTGCTTATTTTCAGCAAACTGCAGCTAATTATCAGTTACATTAATATGGGAACATACCATAGTGCTGTGTAAGAAATAGTCATGTTAATGGAACATTCCAGTAAATAATGATGTTTGGCGAAAATTCTGGTAAAACTGCAAAAAATGCAACAAAAGGGGCAAAAAGGCGAAAAATCACCTATTTATAAATGGCTTTAAATAAAAAAAAATGACAAAAATAGCTGTGAAATTACACTAGAGAGCAATCTTTCTTTTCGCAGTGATAACACACTTAACGCAATGAATAAGGCAAAAACTACTGTCGGCGATACTTTTCTGCAAAGGTGAAAGCGAGTGGTTTCATAAATAAGGCGAAAATAGCGCTTTTTGACATTGCAATGTCCTGAATGGCGAAAATAGTGATCCTTTATAAATATGCCCCCTAGTCTTATTGTTTAAGATGAGTTTAACTATAAGGATAGGTGCATGCAAGAATATATGGTCTATGGTCCAGCTGAGAAATTATATATATTGCTGTACAATCGTATTGCCCAAAATACAACAGACTTCTAAAAAAATACTTCAGTGCAAATAAATTCAGTAATTATAAGTGGCATGCTTGACTTGGAAAAATAGAAAAGCTGTCAAAAAGTCTAAAACTCTTATTTAAAATATTTCGACAAATACATTAAAAGCCAAATGTTGTTATAAATATTTCATTGAAGTTCTATTTATTGCTCTCTATTCTAATGCAACATTTTAAACTGTAAATCACTCTTAGAATGTTTTTCATGGTATCAGTCTTGTAGCAACATATCTCCAATAAAACTGTAAATCACAGTATTCTAACCAATTAGGTGCTCATGTATAATGCACCGAAGATTGACAAATATGGAGCATGACTTATTGCAAATGCCACTTAGCTAAAGCTTTTAAGGGAGAATGCAACTCCCCTTTCTTGGTTTTGTCATTTTTCTCAATGCAGCTTTTATATAACATTATCTGCCCTCATCTGAGCTAAATGCATGTGCTTCACTGGTCTCTTTATCAATAGTGTAATTGAAAAAAACAGGAATTGCATATGTAATCCAAGAATATAATAACTATAATAATAAATAATAAATATAATAAAATGCTAAAAACTTTTTTTTTTCTTTTCATTTTTATACTTTTGCCTGTTTGGTCCTAAATACATAGAAATATGTTTTCACTATATGTGTGTGTTGCAAGAAGTCCACAAGCTAATAGTGCATGTCTTTTACAGTTAATTCCAATGGCTTCCAATTTCCACTTGTTTAGTTGATCATACGTATATCTTATGTTATCGTTTGTTCATTATGAATAGAAATATAACCTACTTGATATCTACTGACTGTCTTTTGTTATGAAAGGCAATAATTCTTTCATTTAGCTCATGGAATAAGGAGGTATTGACTTGGAAAGTGATTAAGGTTACTCATCTGTGCAAAATAAATAGTTTCCATAGCTACAGGAGATATATCCACCTTGATAAATAATGAGCTTTGGGTTACCAATAAAAGCAATGTTTAGAGTCTTTTACACAGTTACATCCCTTAATAGTCTGGCCATATATGACATTGCTTTTAGGTATACCATACCATTTTGACACACATATTGGTGCATTGCTCTATAATACATAAGAGTCATTATTTCTAAAGACATTTTTTCTTATCAGTGCTTAGCAAAGTGCCCTGTGTCACATTATTTGTTGGAACTTGAGTATTTGTTGAATTAATGAATTAATTGTTCCAAGATATAAGCATATTAGAAGCCGGTGCAATTAAAGAGAAGTGTAGGCTCGATACAAAGGGTGCATATCACCCAAACCATTGTAAAGTTGTATTTAAGCACTTTATTACCATAACTTAGTAAAATATTGGTTTCTCCTCATCACATTACTGGATTTAAAAAACATTTCAGAAGCCCTTTGGAGTTGACCTTTATTAGATCATGTGACTCCTATGTCCCCATATTTTCTTATTTGGGGTACATTATTCTGTATGTAAACTATTCTCTATTTGGGTGTATGTCCTGTGTTATTTGCTGTTTATTAATTAATGGACAATCCTGCTCAATGTTTATGCTTAGGCTTCATTCACACTATGCGTTTTTCTAACGCAAGAAAACATTGCACTGAATCCCAAGCCTGATGGACGTTACATTAGAAAAATGTATAGTGTGAACGATGCCTAAAGATAGACATTAAGCAGGAGTGTTTATGTTTCTAATGGCATCGTTATGGGTTAACACAGCAAACTGCTGCGAACATCGCCCTGCAACAAAGCTCATAGGTGTGAACAGTTACATTCATTCCTATGAGCAGAACGTTTTTTGTGTGATTTCACTTCATGAAATTGCGCCAAAACGCTTCCTAGTGTGAACAAATCCTAAATCCTTTGGCACATCTAGGTAATGCAATGTAAAGAAAAGCTCAGTTGAAATCATTTTTATCTTTGCCCTAGCAAATGAGAAAACGATATAACAGATTTTACCTTGAAACAACATAAAACTTACACAAACCTCCTTGTCTTTGTCATGTATTTAGTACCCTTAAAGGGTATGTCCACCCCAAAACAAAAATGTAATATCTTACAGGAAACCCCCCCAAAACCTATATCTGGCGAGGTTGAAATGCTTCAAATCGGCTCCTAAATATATGTAACAGCCCTCCTTCACTCGGCTACTGTTCCGTTTTTTTTTCCTGTGCATAGTAGCAAAAGAAATAGGCCAGACCGGCATTCCGCGTTTGTGATTGGCCATGCATCGAAAAAGCACAGAACAGCAGCAGAAGGCAGCCAAAGGAACAACGGCTGGTAAGTATATTTAGGAGCTGGTTTGAATCATTTCAAGTTCTAGGTTTTGGGGGGTTTCTTGCAATGTGGACATACCCTTAAAAAAGACTTATTTTCTTACAGACCATTCTATAAAATATAACATTCCATTCTATGAAATATAAACTTTTATTATACCCAGTAATAATTTAAAAGCTAATTCTTGTGCAAAAGGCAGACATGACTGTGCTGTACCAAACAAACCAAGCCTTTTGCATTTTTATGCATAAAATTGTAACTAAAACTCCCCATGTTTTTACTGTTTGCACTAGCACAGATATTATGATATATGGGGCCCAGGAATGTGCATTGATCATCTCTTTTCTTGTTTGTTCTAAGGTTTTGGTCAAATCAGTAGCACTTCCACTATTTGTTATGAAGTAATTTTGCCACAGGAATGCTCCCACAGCCCCCCTTTTGTGTATATATTGTAGCAGAGTTTCTCTGCAGGAAGATTGACCAAGTTTCCATGTGGTAGTAGCACCCCCTACATGTCCCTTTATTTGGACGTCTCATGCCTTGAATACTAAGCATTGGATAAGAGGCCTCTTCCCTCCTTGTTAAAAGCCAGTAGGCGGGGGGAAGTGATAGCCTTTAATTCTAATCCAATGCAAGGTCAAGGAGACAACCTTCCCATGAAAATGCAACCAAGCAGGGAGTGTCAGCCCTGATAAATGACCCAAGGTAAATTGTTAGGACCTTCCATACTGGGGTTACCTTGACGTGGTTGGAAGGCTTTTCACTTTTATGCATAAAATTGTAACTAAAAACCCCCATGTTTTTACTGTTTGCACTAGCACAGATATTATGATATATGGGGCCCAGGAATGTGCATTGATCATCTATTTTCTTGTTTGTTCTAATGTTTTGGTCATATCAGTAGCACTTCCACTATTTGTTATAAGGTAATTTTGCCACAGGAGTTCTCCCACAGCCCCCCTTTTATGTATATATTGTAGCAGAGCTTCTATGCAGGAAGACTGACCAAGCTTCCATGTGGTAGTAGCACCCCAACAAGTCCCTTTAATTGGAGGTCTTATGCCTTGAATAATAAGCATTGGATAAGAGGCCTCTTCCCTCCTTGTTAAAAGCCAGTAGGCGGGGGGAAGTGATAGCCTTTAATACTAATCCAATGCAAGGTCAGGGAGACAACCTTCCCAAGAAACTGCAACCAAGGAGGGAGTGTCAGCCCAGATAAATGACCCAA
Organism: Hymenochirus boettgeri; assembly: GCA_019447015.1. Lineage (NCBI taxonomy): Eukaryota > Metazoa > Chordata > Amphibia > Anura > Pipidae > Hymenochirus > Hymenochirus boettgeri. The sequence continues at coordinate 168,611,535 of CM033473.1, read as the reverse complement.
GGTAAATTGTTAGGACCTTCCATACTAGATAATGTGGTTGGAAGGCTTTTCACTTTTATGCATAAAATTGTAAATACCCCCCCCCCCGTGTCTTTACTTTTTGCACTAGCATAGATATTATGATATATGGGGCCCAGGAATGTGCATTGATCATCTCTTTTCTTGTTTGTTCTAATGTTTTGGTCAGATCAATTGCACTTCCACTATTTGTTATAAAGTAGTTTTGCCACAGAAGTGCTCCCACAGACCCCCTTTTGTGTACCACACAAACAAAAACATAAAACAGAGGTTAGAATATATTTCAAAGAATGCAAACTACATTTTGCAATATACTGTACTTTTATCTCTTTTAATAATTCTTAAAACAACCTCTAATAGCTGAATATGTGTTCAATGTAACTGAAAAGCCTAAAAAGTGCTGTACATATTGAATGGAACAGTCTTTCTAAGGATATTAATCTGTGAATGCACTTCCTTATTTTAAAATGAATTGGTATCTGTATTATATTTAGAACTGTAATTTAGTAATCTATAAAAGAAGTTAATGGTGCTTCATTACTTTTGTTAAAGTATGCATTTGAGCTAGGCTGGCTTTCTAGCATGGATTGAATGTGAAATTAATATTTCAGCAATGTGAATTGAAACATTCTTCTTCATGGGCTTATAATGGAAGGTCATGCAGCCTAACTCTTCTGTGGTTTCTGTGAGCAAACGAATGGAACACTGCCTGAATTGATGGCAAATGTAAATTGTAAATGTTCTGCACTCAGAAGTTTCACTCCAGTATTTTTTTTTTTTTTATAAAGAAAAGGATTTTCATGAAGAATATGACATCGAATTTTCATGAAGAAAATACACTACATTCACTGCTATTTGGCAATTTTTTTAAAGAACATCACCATAATGCATAGCAAACAATTTTATATCATATATAACTTTAAAGGCTATTTATACCGAAAAATAGGTTATTTAAATTGACCATAACTGGAAACTATAATTCTTCCCAACCACCACTGTATCATTTTTTTGCTGATCTGCCCCCTATTTCTTTAGATATCCAATCTAAAACTTCTTATATTTCAGCTGTCAATCAAGTTCCTTGCTCTCAACTTCTGTGAGTAGTTTTATTGTAGCTGGAATGGTGACAGTTGGAATGCTGTATGCTGTGTGCAGGCTTGACAGTTGGTTTGTGGGGGAAAAGTCAGGTTGGATGGAAGTGGGAGTGGTTAAAAGAGGGAGGAGGGATACTGCTCCTAAACAAAATGTGTGCTGCATTAAAGGCATGCAGCAACACACATGAATCAGAGTAAGTGCTACTTACATGTATTCAAATATAGATTAAGATGAGGCAAAGTTATTTTTCAGTATAGTGTCCCTTTAAAGGGTATCTCCACTCATTTTTTAAGTTTGCAGAACTTACCCGCAAATGGGCTTTTCCCTGACAGTCTCCGACGCATCCACAGTCCCTTGCATTGTGCATGCGTGCTCACAGTGCAATCAAGTCGGGGCCTGTTAGTGAACCGGCGGTGGACTGTTCGTGTGTAAGTGGCTTAATGCTCAGATGTTTAACTATTAGCAGAATATACAAAGACCAAACACATATAGCTCAGAGTCATTCTAATAAGGTGTCTTTTAGATAAATTGGTATAGTGACAACATTACATTTCTCAAACAGAAATAATATTATAGTGGTTAAAAAAGAGATGCACCTATCAGCAAGACTAAACAGTTATATCTTAGTCTAAAGTGTAACTACTAGCAACATTTATTCTGAGGGCATAACGAAACATGTTATTCAAAGCATCTTTACAGATTACCAAGCCTGTAACAAATGTAGGTATTTAAGAGACATATAAAAGAGCAAATTGTTTATTTAGTCCATTAGTGGGCTAGTGGACCCAGGGGCTTAATCCATTGGATTTCCCTTTGTAGCAGGGCCCTTTTTCTGTCTACCCCATCCCTTTCAGATCCCTAGTCTATTATCGTCCATTTGAAGGAAGCTAACGAGTGCCCATATTAACTGAAATGTCTCACCACCAATTGCTCACCAAACATATGATTGGCATTCTGCTCCCTAAATCCTTCAAGGGGCAGTGGGGGTAATAGACCCCTGATGGGTTTCCTGTGATTAACCATTCTGTTGCTTAGGGATGTGGTATTCTTTTCCACATAGTACTTGCCACACGGGCAAGTTATGAATTAAATTATGTGGTTACTGAGACAAGTTAGTCTTGTTTTAATTTGATTCTGTGGCCATTATAGGGGTTGGCAAAATCACAGCCTGTAAGTATGTATATTCATGCTTGGCATACCTGGTATTTGTAGCATCCAGGATTTTTCCCAGGAGCCAGGTTTTGGTACCCTGCTCTGGGCCCTTTTTCAGAACCATTCTAACTAGCAGGTCCCTCAGATTTTTGCATCTTCTATGCAAAAAGGGTATTGGATTTATTAAAGGATAAGTGCACTGTAAAATCAAGTTATGTTCATATGGAATCTGCAGCTTTAAAAACACCGTTGCCATATTTTTTTTTTACCTATGCCCCTCCAGAGCCTAGCTTTGTGCCTTGGAAGTTGCTGACATCTTGTTACTGGTTTGCTGAATGTTAAGCTCCGCCCCTCTGAGATTTCCTGTTTTCTCCTGCTTGAGCCTCAAACAGTAATGCTTGTGAGTTCCTTGCACACGCACATGCACGGAAGTCACAGCCATTACTGTTTGAGGCTCATGCAGTAGAGTGCATGGAACTCACAAGCATTACCGTTTCTCAAGCAGGAGAAAGCAGAGGAAATCTCAGAGGGGCGGAGCTTAACATTCAGCAAACCAGTAACAAGATGTCAGCAACTTCCAAGGCACAAAGCTAGGCTCTGGAGGGGCATAGGTTAAAAAAAATGGCAACAGTATTTTTAAAGCTGCAGCTTCCAAATGAACATAACTTGATTTTACAGTGCACTTATCCTTTAAAGGGTGACCTGGGGTCATTGCATAGATATACACTTTGAGGGTAATATTAGCAGATGAACAGGATTCTGCTGCCCCCATTTTGTAGAACTAATCCTCTGTTCCAATCCTTTAGAACCTTCTCTTCCCAGTGCTCGCTCAAGCTAGTCTTCATAAATTTCTCTTCGTATACCTTGTCCAAAAAGTTGCCTATCATTTCCTGTAACTAGATTTGTTTTACAGAGCTATGTCACTTTGTATATTTTAGGTTGCCATTTTAGCATTTGGTTGTATGAACTAGGTTATGTGCGTGGAAGGGGGGGTCTAGGTTATGTGCGTGGCCAGAATGTTCCCTGCTCTCCCCTGTAAGTCTTCCCCTCCTCATGTTTGCTTTAATCCACGTAGTGTTTGGCTCCTTGATTCACAGCTGATCACTGCTTGTAAACTGATCTTACATAAACATCAGCAGGGAGAGAATTGCAGGAAGAAACAAGTGCTTAAAAGAGAAATATAGTGTGTATAACCTTTTTTTAAAAAACTTTAAATGAAAAGTGCTTGGGAAAGGGATATAGGACTGGTATTTCCTACCTCTCAATGTTGTTTCTGTGAGGAGCACCTGCCCAATAAAACTGATTCTGCCAGTCTTCCTGCTGGCTTCAGCACTATTTTTAATACAGGACTAGTCCAGGACTAACCTGGCAAATAAAAAAACGTATGTTCTGTAGCTCCTCAATGAAATGATATTGCAAGGTAGGAATAATCAATCCTACCTCCCTGCCCCAGGTACTTAAAAATTTTAAAAAGTTAATAAAAAAGTATAGTTATCCTTAAAAGAATGCTGAGAAAAATCACAGGGTGGATTGGGCAGATTACAAGGACTGACCTGTCTGTCAAATGATGGGAGGGACTTCTGGTTACCTCCATTTACAGTGTAATGTGGAGCTGTGCTTTTCACCGGCGAGGAGGAGGAGCAGCCATTAAAATGGAATGCCAGTCCCTTCACTTTCTGATCTGTCATTTGATTGTAGCTTGGGCTGTACTGCACATATATTTATAAACTCGCAGCATTGCTTTTTAGCAATGTTAGTTAATTTGAGATCGTGGTCGTAAATGTATGATTGCGATCGTACATATACGACCAAACGTTTGTTAATTAACGAACGTTCGATTGTAGAATACCGTGCGGTAGTACCGCAATGATGTTCTATGGGGATCGTAAATCTATGATTTCATTATCGTAGATTTATGATCGGTATTTTTAAACCGATCGCCAATCACTGATCGGTTTAATGAATTTTCGATACCAATCGTTAACGTCACGGTATCGCTAAAAAGCGATAAGAAGCAATACCGTGGCTTTAGAAATATGACCCATAGAGAGGTGTCTGATAGCTCTTTTTAAAAGTAGGGACTTGGCCTTTCAATTAGGATGAACTTGTCTTCACACCACAGTTCCCTTTTAATACAATGATTTATTTGCAACATTAATGAGGTTGTAAAGCTGAAAAATAGTTGATGGCGTGGTTTAGATCTGTGTGTAGTAGCAGACACATTTAATTCAGGTTATATGCTAAACTACTATAGCCATAACTTTAAAAATGTTGTTTTGACATAAAAAATAGTACAAAATGTAATGTTTTTCAATGACCATTGAATAGTGATTTCATGCATTTCAAACAAGCACCAGCTGCTTTGAATCTTAAAGTATAGGCCTGGAAATGTATACTTCCTGGTCTGCAATGTCTTACTAAGTCTTTTATGGTATATGGGAGTCCCTCCCCCCAAAAAATTGATCTTTTATTAAGCTAGTTACAGGCTTGCAAATATTCTCGGTCCTTTCCTCTGCCTATAGACACCTCAGAGAGAAAAAGATTATTTTTCAAGCTTGTGGCTAGCTTTAAAAATTATTAAAACGTTATCCTGCTATAGCTTAATTACATATAACTATTATAAAACTATTCAGTGAAAATATGTTGTGATATGTTGTCACTGAAATTCTGCAAATATCTGCAAATTTAGCATACCTCTGCAGGTTTCACTATAAATAAGGACACTAGTAAAATATGTTTCTTCTAGAAATACCTCAGGGGTTGCACAAATGATCACAAGTTTCCTGGAACTTTTCAGGCAAGTATTACAGTGTAGAACACATCTAACAAAGTACTGTAGAGATTTCAGCAAACTGAATATTTTAAACCTGTATTCATATTTCTGCTCCTCCTTCTATGGTGTACATGCTCCATATAGTTCATAGACTTTAGTGCCTAATGAAGCAAATCTGTGGCATTTGATTGGCTTGTAATTAAAGGTTAAAAGGATTTATTAGACAGGTAATAAATAATAGTGAACAGTGCTTCAGAGTTTGCATTTAACACATTTAATGATCACTTTTCTATCCTTATCCTTAACTCTCCTCTGCTTTTGACATGGTTGATCATTCCCTCCTAATGCAAATAATTCTTGGGCATTCGGAATGAAGTGGAATCTGGGTTTCTATCCTATTTTTCTAACTGAACTTACTCTGTATCATATGCTAATAACACTAGAGATGTCCGAACTTCGCAAAATCCGGTCCGCTCGAGGATCCGCGAATTTTCGAAAAAATTCGAAAATCCGCGAGCGGACCCGTTAAAATTTAAAATACCCTTGAAATAACGAGATTTTTCGTATTTTCGAAAATTTTCGAAATTACGAGTTTTCATGTATTTTCGAAAATATGTATTTTCGAAAATACAAGTAATCCTCGTAATTTCGAATATTTTCGAAAATGCGTATGTAAGGAATTAAGAGAAATCCTTGTATTTTCGAAAATCCGCCGTTCGCGAACGGGATAAATCCGCGAACCGGCCATCCCTAAATAACACCTATTCTCCAGTTCCTCTTAGTGTGGGGGTGCTGCAGGGGTCTGTTCTTAGACCCTTATTGTTCTCCCTCTACACTATTACCTTTAGAGATATAATTAGCTCATCTACACTATTAAATTGGCATGCTGCCTAGGGGTAATTATTGACCTATCTCTCTCCTTTTCTAACCACATTAACTATGTTGCAAATATCTGCCGCTTCTTCCTTTGCAATATAGTGAGAATCTGCAGGTCCCTTTCTCTCCTGACTACTGCATGCTCCCATACTATTGTGCCTGGACTATTGTATACAAAAACCTTCTTCCAACATTTAAATCCCTCCTCTCTGCGGCACCTCCTTATATTTTCTCTCTAGTGTCCCCATATGTTCCCCCCTGCACCCTTCGATCATCACAGAATGTTCTATTATAAAGACCCCCCACTCATACTGTTTCCTCTCGACTTAAACATTTTTCTCTTGTTGCTCCCATCCTCTGGAATTTTATTCCCCTCGCTCAAGAAACCTCAATCAGCAGTTCTAAATCCATTCTTTCATCCTACCTATCTGATAACCAGAACAATATATGATTGTTTTATTTGCCCTGCATAAGTCTCACTACTGCACTTCTGCCCCTTTCATCTGTATGTTACCCTCCTAGATTGTAAGCTCTACGGGGCAGGACCTCCTTTTCTCTTGTGACAAAGCTCTAGCAATAATATATTTATATAATTTATAATTATATACTGAACTATGTATGTATTTATATTTTTGTATAGCACTGCGTCCCCAAGTGGCACTATATAAATAAACTATACATACATACAACCCTATTTTCCTAAAAAAATCTTTGTTGCTGCCTTTGCTCCTGATTGCTGTTTCCATTTCTAATTGGTGATGGTAGCTTTATTTATGTCTGTAGAAGAAACTTGGAAAGAGATGATAATCAGTGCCTTCACCGCTATTGGCTCTTGTGCATTGCAAAGAGGCGTTAACTTGGCGTTAACTTTTTTGACACTTTTAACAACTAATGGCTGGCATTTTGCTCCCCAGTGCAATAGCTCTGTTGATGCTATATGCGAATCTTGTGCATCTCAAAAAGACATTAATTATTTGGGCAATTTTAATGCCCGCTGAAAAGTGGAGAAATAGTATTCTGATATTACCATATAACAGATTACAGTGGCTGCGTGGATAGCCATGCAGGTGTCGCAATAAACACGTTAAAGTTTCAATAACCAATATGACATTGGATAGTGTGTCCTTAACTCCAGAGCAGGAGTGTTGCGCCTCTTGGTGCATCAGCCTGATTTTTAAAGAACAATTATGCTTCCCCTCACTTCTCTTCTTGCACCTATAATAGTACCCAGGGTGAGGTCCTCAACCACTAAATACTCAGCACTTGGTAATTTACTGATCAGCTGAAATACTTAAAATAATTTTTCACTCACCACTCTGGTCTTCTTCCGGCCTGTCTCTGCAGTTTTTGATGTAGCCAATGGGAAGACTCTCTCTGCAAAGAAGCTTATCTTCCCACTGGCCAGATCATGGACTGTCACTGACAGTGGAGGCACAGAGCGGACCAGGGTGGAGAGGTAAAATTCATGTTCTGGCCAGAAGTCCTCTAATTAATTTAGAGGACTTAGTGGAATAGGTCCTTACCCTGGGTACTATTCTGGTATTCAATGGTGGAAAGGTGAGTACAATTGTCATTTTATATTACCAGGAGATTAGTTCACTTCCTCCTTACATGGGAAATTATAAAGGCACCATTTACATTTAGAATTTCGAGATAAATAAAAAATATTGCTATTTCACAGAATAATATAAATACTCTCTAAGTAAGTAAATCTTATTTCATCCTATGTTTGTCTGCCTGACTGTTTCTTTCTGTTTCTAAAAAGACAGATTGTTTGAGGGCTAAATAATAAAAACTGATGAAAGATGGACAGAATGTCAGTAGTTTGAAAGGGCAAAGGTGCCTCTTGGGACGAGTAAATACACTGATGCCTGTTTACCCCTGTGTATTATTTATGGTCATAAATAATTAAAGAAAACTAACCTGACCTGTTGTAAATGTGGTCATTGTCTTATTAATGAGAGGGTTCTATCTTCAACTGAAATCAATAACACTGTGACAAAGGCAGTTGGGGAAATGATCTGTGAACCATCTTTTGAAGCAGATTTATTTTGACCAGATACTTTAGCAGCTCTGACAGATTTCTCCTGCAGTGACTGTTCAAAGTTCTAGAAAGTGAAGAGTAGGAGCTGTCTGTGAGTCATCTGGGTGCCTGCTTCTTCCTTGTCCTTATTGAGGTTTCCTGCATTCCCAGGGGGGCTCTCCCACCCTCTGGATTCCCCCATGCTGCAGTGTCTATTCTTACAAATGAAACCCCTCTCCCAACCCTAACCATCATATTTATATTGTAAGAGTTCCATCTGAATTCTCAATAGCCGGCAGCCATCTCTGTGATTGACAGAAGCCATGTGAAGTCAGATAAGTAAGATTAAGGGGAATTTTTTACAATATAAACATGGTGGTTAAGTTTGGGAGGGGGGTCACTACACTATGGAAAAAGTTTCATTTTAGGGTGGACATACCCTTTAACTATTATTTGTAACTTATTGTATGTTTCTAATAACTACAACAATGCAAGTAGCAGTATTTATTTGTTGCTTCATACAGATTAAAAATAAAGAATTCTTATAACATTTGGTAAATATACAGTATAAAGCAAGGAAAATGTGAAACTATTTTTTTAGAATACATCCCTATAATCAAACAGGAAAAATTCCAGCAATTATAATTTCAGGGAGGTAACAATTGAGAATTAGCAATGTAAAGCTCACCAAACATGTGTTGAAATTGTCATCTGATTTACAGTATAGTGCTCTGGACAATAGTGCATGTTTGAGTAATCTCACAAGGGAATATACCTAAGGATGCACAAACTTGCCAGGGCTTGCTCTGACAGGTTTTGAAAAGATCCAGGTTATGATGCAAAAATTCATATATTGAAACCAAAATTCTGTAATGAAACCACTAAATTTAGACAATGAAACTTGCTTTCAGCTGATGACATGTTGGTAGCTCTGCTTAGAGATTTCAATAGTTGTTTTAACCAACAAAATTTCAATGATACCTGAAACCAGGTTTGGTTGGAATGTTGTTTTTATTTACAACATTGGAATTGACCATTATGTCAACCAAACATAATTCTGATGAATTCCACATACTCAAAATGGTAAAGGAACATTTAAAAACACATTTGAGGAGATTTAATATCATTAAGACAATACCCTACATGATTATATCCCTTGTAGCATCATTTGATTGCGGCAAGATTAGACTTTGTGCTCCTCTTATGTCCCAAACAATGCCCTGCTACAAGGCAAAGCAAAACTAAAAGGGTAACTTTGATCTCCATACAAGTGCCATTCATTTAAAAGAGCTCTCTCATACCTTTTAAACAAGTCTATCATGATGTAAAGTTACAGAGACATAGAGCCAGGGCATTCTGTAAAGGAATGACAGGCATGTGTTATAGCCTGTGTCAAAAGCCCCACCTTAGGGAGAGAAAACAAACATTTTTAGGCTTGTGGCTAGCTTTTAAAATAATTTAGAAGTTTGAGGGTGGGGCTTATAATGCAGCTGATGATGCTCTGTTCCAGCAGTGGGCATGCTCCAACATTCAACTTGGATGCAGACCCCAAGTAATGATAATGTCACATTGCTAGCAGGAAAAAACATCTTTTATACTGCTGTAACTTTGGATAAAAGCATGATTCTGGAGTCATTTTAAAGGTAGGAGTGTGCCCTTTTTTTTATAAAGGCCACTTATTTTACATTTATTTTAAAGATATTGATACTCCCTATTTAGCTTGATATGTATGGATGTAACACTACTATACTCAAAGAGTATATTTCTGCCATGGAAGTTGCCATGGTATATTACCAGTCTCTAAAGTTGCTAGAATTCCAAACCATTATAATTATTGTTTTACATCTTGCCAAAGACTATTGAAAAAAAATAGATTAGGAAATAATGAATCAATACATCAAAACAAAATGAAATGGCTTACCTTAATGTAGGTAACAATAATCCTAAATTTTTATAAAACACTGCTCCAAGTACATATACCGTGGACTCATCTGGATCTGGGGACAAAAAAAGTTGTTTACTCTCAAAGAATAAGAAAAATAGATTTGATAAATCACAATAGCTGGTTTATACCACAGACAAATATTTTCCTATTACATAAATTATATAATCAAAGCATTAAATGCTTTGACTTTTATTTGCAACATTTCTAAAAAAGATGATGTAATAGAGCACATCATATTTGACAACAGGCAGACAATTAAATGACCAAATGTGACAAGTAAAGGGCTGAAAAAGACAGGCACAGGTAGTATAACGAATCATATGATATATTTAGACCCCAATGAACATATTTTTTTTTTAAATAGTTAATTGTTAATAAAATAATCCATATGGACAAACGGGGTCAGACAGCCTTAATAAAACTATTATTATTCTTGACTTCCCTGTCTATGATCTGCATTTTGCTATGGGGAGATCCACTCTTTTCTGGTTATAACAAATTTGACTTGTGTTTCTATGTAATCCCTAATCAAACTGCCCCATTTCCTAGACTTTTGAGCTCAGACATGTTTAGTATAATTTACCCAGAAAGAGGGGGGAATTATCCACTTAGCTACTTTGTGCCTCTGTACTAAAGGGAGTAAGGAGAGTGAATTGCCAGTAAACGCGACAGGCTTTCTATAGTAAAAGATATTATTGAACAAATGGGTATAAAAGACAAATGATAAATTGTTTCATTTGGCAATTTGTGATCTTTATCCTCCCACCTCCCTCTGTTGACCAATTTCTCTCTTTCCCCCTCTTTTTCCTTTTTTTTGCATTTTTATGCCCTTTTCTTTGCTTAACCAGCCCACACATTCATTAAACCGTTTATTTTACTGCTTTTGTTTTGCCGTTTAATAAATTTTTATCTTGTAAATTCTTAGCAACTTCTTATAACAAACGTTTACTCAACAGATACTGTATAAGTAATTTATTACCATTGTTATCATAATCCTTATTACTGAATACCCCTGAGTTTTATTAACTTGTGCTCTCTAGAATGCATAAGCTGTCATCCCACCAAGACATCAACAGGAAATTAAATCAGGGGCACTTTATAAAGACTCAAAATCAACTGGATGATTAGCATTCTGTGAACCATCTTCAGAGCCTGCTGTAATCTTTAAATATAATACATTGACTGGGTCTGAATGCTTTCTGTATTTTTTGAAACCAGAGAACCTATTTTAATTGAAAGGAGCAGTAGAGAACAAGCATGCAATGCATAAAAAATATGATAATGTGCTCATATATTGATAACCTTCACATCAACAATGACCTTTTCACAGCATTTAAACAGCAGGTTTTAACAAAATACATAGTCTCAACAATTCTGACAATTCCCCTGTACAATATGAAAGGTGGAAGACAGAATGAGGAGGAAGGTGACAGGTATGTAAAACCTTTTTTTAATGCAAACGCTTAATAATTAACAGCAGCAAGCAGGGCAGTTTGACTTGCTGGAGAGGGGTACCTTAAAACCCTATTATAAAAAAAAAAACCAAACAGGTGAAGCAGTAGGGAGTGAAAACCAACATGAGTCTTAAGCTAAAAAAATGAGAGCAGAGGACAAAGGAATGCAAATTAAAAGACAAGACAAAAATAGTGCTAGCCTAGGGAGACTAAGCATGATTTATCACTTCACATGAGCTTTATAATTTAATTCTTTTCCCAGTCTCTAGAGACAGAGGCAGAGCTCTTGACAAAGTCAGACTTCTAGAAATATTATTTTTACTGTTACTTCAACAGTCCCATCACCTATCGTGAAGTTACCACTGCTCAATTTGATTACTCAAGTGGAAAAACTGCCTAGAAGGCTGAGGCCCCACTACAATACACTAAATCGCGCACGCAACCGTGCAACTTTATTGCCTCAATGCATTTTTTTTAAACTGCTTTCAAAAGAGTAAAGGTATGCAGCCCTCCCTATATGATTTTTTTCTTGATTTTGAGCTTCTCTCTGCCTTCAATTAGCCACACTGTGAAGGGGGTGTAACAATTCTGTCTGCCTGTAACTGTCACTCAAAACTAGCAGTGAGAAAACACTACTCCACCCATCCTTGATCAGCTTGAGTATGTAGGCTGTATCTTAGCAACCGAACAGTTCAAGTTTGTTTGACTGGCAGAGGAGGAGGAGAGAGGTTGTAACAGACATTCCCACCAGCCAATGACAGGTGATATGTTAATCACGGCCCTGGGCCGTCTAGGAGGTGGGCTTTTAGAACTCATCTTTGCTGTGTGATATCTAAGGGAAGGCAGCACGGTTGTAAATGAGAGTAAGCGATTTCAGCTGCTGGAAGTGTGGACATGTAATGGGGGAGATGTTGTTTTTTGGGGTATTGTTGTCCTTATTCCATAAGACTTTTATATGTCTAGGGAAAGAGATTTGTTCTTAAACTTGAGTCATGAACCCTTTCTACTGCTGACAGCTTGGCATAGACACAGACACCCTTAGAGGAATAATTGTCAGTAAAAAAACAGATTTTAGCTTAGTGAAAATGTATATCTACCATATTCAGATTTTGAATTCACAAAATACCTGATGGCAAAGGAGCGAAGATACTTTTTGGTATAACAACTTTGTCTTCAGAATTCCGTGCCCAATCCACCATTCCTTTCCTTCCTCTCATAGGAAAACTAATATCTGTGAGTACAGATGAAGCTGGGAGTTTCTGAATGCTAGCAACTGGTAAGAAACAAAAATCAAATCAGAGCGATGGAAGCATTTCAGTAACCTGCATATGTAGCACATTTATCTCAAGATGCAATCAGTTTATCTTTGCTGTTTGTTCGTACATGAAAACTATCTTTACCAGCAGTTGCTGATTTTGTCAAAATGTTTGATTAATTAACTATCTTAAAAATTACAGAACACTTGCATGTCAAAGCCACCTGATTAAAAAATTCTTAGAGTAGAACAACTGTACAGCAGAGTTAACCAAATCCTGGATGACTGATGGCACCACTATGTATATATGGCAGTTTGAGCCATTGCAAAACTTTGACATCCTACAATAAATCGACTGCAATATAATTATTTAAAATAGTCATATTTTGAAAACAAGCATAGATCAATAATGAACAATTCAGTTAAAAAATTGGATGACCTTTTATCTCTTTGTCTAAGGTTAGCTATTAAATGGTTAAAACAGCTATAAAGGTTCTAAAATGGACCTCAAGTATAAGAATACATCTGAGACATTTCTGGAACCATGATAATGAAAATGATTTGAACTGACACAATGAGGATAAAAATGCTGTAAAATTATCTTGAAGACAAAAGGTTATAACCAGACTAATGAGGTATGGTTATTTTGCTGTCCTATATCTGTAAAAACATAAAATAATCTCAGATACATGTTTATCTCCTTGAATCAAATCTAAGTACAAAAATATTACAGTACACATATGTTATAAATGACTATACTGCAACAGATTGCAGTCCTAAACAGAGCTTTGCATAATGAATACATTTTAGCTAGCCACATGTATAATCAAAGCACAACATAGATACAATAATCATTTATTATCCTGCTTATCCATATCTTAAACCTGAATTGTAAGGCTAAGTTTACACTACACAACAAAAAACTCATGGAAGAAAATGATGTAAATTGTATTGCGATTTAAAGTGTTTTTGTAATGTGTTTTTATGAGTTTGTGTTGCATTTTTATGCCTTTGTAATGCAGTGCATTTTAGTGCGTTGGCAAAAAAACCCTCATAAAACGTGTTTTCATGCGTTTTTCCCCTTCTTTCATAGACTTTCATTACAAAAATGCAAGCAGTGCATTAAAAAAATGCAACGCACAAAAACGCAGTAGTGTGAACGGTATTATGACATTCCTATATGAAATTTATGTCCCTGCTTTTTTTCCTATTGCATGCGTTAGAAAAAATGCAATAAAACACATATATTGTGAACAAGCCCTAATGCTAAGCCATGTTTATCTAAAGGACATTACAGAGCACACACAACCCCACTTTATCCCTAAGAGACTAGTTAGAGAGAAGCCATATTTACTATGTCTGAGGTGGAGCTAAAAGGGTTATGTAATTATGCCTCACCTCTGTCCCAATAAACACATTTTTTAACACTTTTTATCTTTGCTAAATCTTTTTATGTCTTGGGGGAACCCCTAGAATGTAATACCAATTACTAATATGTTTTATCTATCTCTTTATTTCTCAGACATCAAAACATCAACTTACAAAAGGCATACAAATACAACAGATAGATCAATAACTAAAGTAACTAATCTAAAAAACAGTATACCAATATTAAATGATTCCACACATTCATCACAACGGTTGATCATTTATTAGGAACCCCCATCAAACTGTAAGTACTTAGAATTAAATCAAACTAGCATTAACTCAAAATATGAATATGATTTTCTTTATTCTTCACAGGACAATTTGTGCATTTACAGTGTGCTACAGCTGTGGGCTGCCATGTGGTGCCATGACCCCAATGCCTTAAAAATGAGATTCCAAGTGACGGCTGCGTAGGGCGAAACTGTAGGTGCAGTTTCTCTTCCATGTCAGGAAATATCTTCAGGCCTGCCAAATGTTCATTTTCACTAGCCACACAGGCTTGAATAAGGCTGAGATTAGCAGCTGTGAAGGACAACTGAAAATAGGCCTTTGAAGACAAATGTTAACTTAAAATGTCCAAGGTGGACAGCTTCTATAAATTAAAATTAAGTGAGATACACTATTCCTACAGAGCAAGGAATCCTGCTGTCAGTTCTGCATGCTACCTTTTAGTGTGTTAAAAAGCATAGCCTTCCAGCTCATGCCCTTCAAACTAACAACTAGACAGGAAAAGTATAAACTTTAAACTAGTGATGGCCCAGTTCGCGGATTGAACCCGGATCCGTGACAGATTTACCTCGTATGCGAACGGCGGATATAGCGGATTTTCTGGTTTTCCGCCTTCCGAACTTGTCCGAACAGCGTTTTCGGAAATTTTCGAAATTACAGGAAAATACAAGAAATCCTCGTAAATTCAAAATTTCGCAGATTTTTCACATTTTTGGACGGAGAAACTCACATTTTTGGTTCCGTATTTTCGAAGAATCCTCGTATTTTCAAAGAACACCTGTATTTTTGAAAAATCCTGGTATTTTCGAAGAAAACCCGTATTTTCGAAGAATACTCGTATTTTCGAAGTATACCCGTATTTTTGAAGAATCCTCGTATTTTTGAAGAAACCTCGTATTTTCAAAGAACGGATTTTGCCGAACTTTCATTTTAATAGGTTTTAATGGGTCCGCTCGCGGATTTTCTCGTGGACCGGATTTTGCAAACTTGGCTTAAAAGGACACATTTTGGAAGCCAGCATGCCATAGTGTGTCTGTGTGTGCTGCGAGTTTTAAGAGTGATAAAATTCAGTGTATATTTTAAATTTCACTATAACTGAATACTTCTATTTTTATTATTGTGCTTTCATTATGTAGTTTTAGGACTTTTTTCTTAAATTGTGTGTGTGTGTCAGATTGGCACAGTATAAGTTAAAGTACCCTCTGATCAGGTGTATCTAATCAAGAGAGTGTTACTCAGCATGGTTGTACCTACAACACAGGTGAATTTAAAAAAGAAAGACGAGGTAAAAATGTTTCAATTAAATTAATTTATTGTATTTCCAGAAACAAGTGCATTATACTAACATGAACAATACTATGATATCACCATAATATTTATGGTCCCCATTAATAACATAAATGTAAGTTTAAGTTGTATGGATAATTGCTATCCTAAAAAAAAATTATTTACTTTTATTATTTTACTTGCATTGTTTTTAAATGTTTGTGTGACATGGAAGCAGCACCACCAGATCCTATGCACTTCCTGGTGTGAAACCATGTGACGGTCCCTATTCCCTGTGTCCCCTCCTTGTGGGCCCACTGTTGCATCTTCCCATTGTGGGGACATAACTTATGACTTTTTCTGTCTCTGCCTTAAAAGGCTGTTTTCACATAGATTTCTGTAGGGGGTATGATTCTGTGGTGTGAGTGGGGGAGGGGCCACAGGGGCCCCATAAGTGGGAGGGGTCACAGGGTCCACATATGGGAGGGGCAACATGGGCCCATGAGGGGGAAGGGCCATGCAAGGGAGGGAGGTGACATGCAGTGAAGGGGCGGGTAGTGTAAGGAAGCTGACAGAGCAGTAAGGAGGGGGGTTGTGCAGCCTACAGCAGGCTGCACAACCAGAACAGAATGAAAGCACTTCCTGATAGGAGGTCTACAGAGGGGAAAGGGGGCACTTCCCATTTCCTCATATTGACTGTAATCTGCCAGATGGCATTCCGAGGAGCAGCCTTCGGAATGCCATCTGACAGCCTCCTACCCCCTAACTTTCTGATCAGACAGATCAAAAAAAATTCTGCAAAAAAAATGTTAGTCATGTTAGCCTATTAAATATAGGTAAATGTGACGTTAAAAAAGGTTTGCAGGTTTGCTATATATTAGGGGGGCCCCCAAAACCCTAAGGTCACAATACCAGCTTTTCTGATGTACCCACAAAGGATTCAGCTTGAAAAGTCATTTGCCATACTGACCTACAGACTGAATGACGGTTGCTACTGTACCTGGAAGAAGAATTCCAGAGCTGGCATTGATAATAAGAAACAGTGAAAAGTCCCAAACAAACCTGGTTTCTATTCAGTACTGCTGGTTTAGAAAATCCGCTAATCCACAGGAATTTTTGAATTCTTTGAACCCGTAACTTTCAATTGAAAAATCAAATATTAGGGATGACTGGAAAAAATGTATGTATCGCAGCGCTAGATTGAAATTGTTTCAAATTATTGAAAGACCCATTTTCAATGTGTTTTGTGATAAAACACTTATTTATTTATGTCAATATGTTCAGCACATACTGGTCAGCTCATTCAAATTTAATATATAGCACCAATGGTCAAATTATTTTATAACAGCATTACCGGTGCAATTAAAAGAGCATTTTAAGTGCAATACCATGCACCAAAATAGTCATTAATCAGAATCAAATTGAAGTGTATGGCACATTCAGAACTCTACAGCATATTTAAAATTATATGCAATAACAGAAACAAATTACAACAACATTATATACTCCCTTACAATACCAAACACAAACACATGTTGTTTACTGTCTGCAACCTTTACCTAAGCCCGCTCCTATTTTTGCCTACTGACATTTCAAGTTTGTAGCTTGCTAGCCAGAACAACTCAAAGTAGAAAAAAGACTATAATAAAAGTCTATAAGAAAAAAGTTAATCTTAGTTTTTTAAAACAAATGATATCAAGTTTTGAAATCTTTTAATATACAGTATACTTCATATACTTGCAGGGGCATAACTAGAAATCACCAGTCCCCCCAGCAAAACTTTAATGTTGCCCCCCCTCTTGTTTCATCTACAGCAGTTACCTAGGGTATAAGCTGTATCTGTTCAAGGAAGAGGAAGAAGTTGGGGGTCAGCTCTCCTGGTAGTTACCCCTCTGTATACCGTATATACTCGAGTATAAACCGACCCCAGTATAAACCGAGGTACCCAATTTCACCTAAAAAATCTAATAAAAGTTGTTGACTCGAGTATAAACCGAGGGTAGTAACTTGGCATTCAAGATGTTTGGAAACTACAACTCCCAGCTAATAAAGCATGCTGGGAGTTGTAGTTTCCAAACGCCTTGAATGCTACCCTCACTTGGCATTCAAGATGTTTGGAAACTACAACTCCCAGCTAATAAAGCATGCTGGGAGTTGTAGTTTCCAAACATCTTGAATGCCACCCTCACTTGGCATTCAAGATGTTTAAAAACTACAACTCCCAGCTAATAAAGCATGGTTTTACAGCCTGAAAAACTCGGTTTATACTCGAGTATATACGGTATTTTAACAGGCTTTATTACTTTTATAAGAAAACAAAAACTCCCACCATGCTATATAATAAAGAACCCTGTTTTAAGCTATATATCTGCCTGGTATATCTATTAATTTAAAGGAGAACTAAAACCAAATTTTTTTATACTCCAGAATCTGAAAACAACCCCCTAAAATCACAAATAAGCTATAAAATCCCACTTCAGTAAATTGTATTAAACTAAATGTAAGCCTGTTAAGAACTGAATGAAGTATCTGTGTGTAAGTGCAGTGTCAGACCACACCTCCTGACCTCCGTCACATGCTTCCTTGCTTTATCTGTCCTGTAAAAGGATTGGCTAGAGATTATTAATGGGTGTGACCAACTGTAACAAGTTTCTGCCATAGCTAAGGACTGAGCATGTGCAGAACATAATGGTTGTTGATCAAACTGTGTGATACTAGAATGCTGTGAAGCACAAGCCATATGTTATTTACCTAATTTTCCCAGCATCCATATCAAAAAGGAGATGTAAGTCACAGATTACTGGTTTTATATCAAGGTGTTTTGCCTTTTGGTTCAGTGTTGTTCTGTGGCTTTAGTTGCCCTTTAAAGAAGTCATGCTGAGAAAGAACTGAGACCCCCTACACATAATAGCATTACAGTAACCAATAATACTGGATCTGGGTTCATGCCCCATTGTAATTCAGTTAGTTGGGCTGGCTTTAGCTAAATTATAGCCTACTTTTATGGTCTGTGTTTTTGATCTGCAATTGATCATTGTGTGCTATAGATGTCTCCAATGGATTGTAGCAAATTATGTTTAAAAACCCATCAGCACAAAAGTGGTTAACTCCTACATGTCCTTCTTATACAAATGCTAGTCAGTATATTGCATCTGGAAATGCCATGGAAACAAGCTATTCAATTCAGCTAAATTACAACATCAGCTCGCCAGTGTTCTTCATCACCATGGGAGCAATTGCATTCTGCAAAAGCACTCAGGGACCGAGTGTATTTATTTAAAATAATGTGCTGTCCTCCTCCTGTAAAATGACTGTTGGGATTTGACAGAATCATTTTTTGGCAAACCATTTACAAATGACTTTACTTAGGGTTCTGTTTATTAGATTCATGTAGCTTTCTCCAAATGGGCATTTCCCTTGCTATATCTTTAATTTGGAAGTCAGAGACTTGATTCCATGGCAACTGGTAGATTACGTTTACAGCAGATCAGAGCAATGCATACTATAGCAGCCAGATACACGGTAAACACGGGTTTCCAGAGATTTCCTTACACGTAAATATTATTTTAGAAAGAAAATGGATTTATAAATGCACCTTAATAAAATAAACATACGTATGTTATATGATTGCTATCTACACAGTCTTCTCTAAAGAAAGAGAGAGCGAGAGCGAGAAGAAGCTAAATTAAACAAACAAACAAAAATTCTCTAAAAGCTAAAGAACACCAAATCCCTTTTCCAGCAGAAAATAGCTGGCAAGTGTGCATTGAGTGCTACATTGTATTTGATAACATTCACCTGCCACTGTGATCTGTGAGAATAAAGCAAACAAATAGAAAGGTGCTTGAGTACTCCAGATTATTTATTTTAATTCAGCATTTTGATTCTTTGGAACCTTTGACAGGACACAAATCCTACGCTTTGCAAAAATGGACAATTCTAACTGGAACAAGCCATACAAGTACAGTTAGCATACGTCTACAAACATGAACCAGATAACTATAAAGAAAATATTTGATTTATATAAAGCCACAAATTTACGTAAATTATATTCAGACTATTAATGTTTTTTGCTCCTTAGCACCATAGGTCTCCAAAGGACATCTTTAGGCTGAATCATGATTTTCACCTTATCGACCATCTAGAGATGGGCGAAACTGCCGGTTTTCGTACCATTTTGGGTTTTCTCGGGAAACTCCTGAACTAAAATTTGGGACTTCGTAGCTCATTTTAAGATTTTTATCGAACGTTTGAAAATAGCCTCATAGTAACATAGTAATTAGTAACATAGTAACATAGTAATTAAGGTTGAATAAAGACATTCGTCCATCAAGTCCAAATGATCAAGGCTATTTTCAAGAATTTTTCGAAAATAGTTTGAACATTCGCTAAAAATCGAAAATGCGATCCGTTTCGGATGGAAAATTCAGATTTTGGAACCGAGGGGTTCCGTGTTGTGTCCGAGTCGGACCCGGATCCCATATCTATTTATAACCCAGAAAATGGAAAAACTAATTACAGGGAGATGTTATACTTACCTTCCACACTCCTCTTCCTTCTGGGTTCCTGTGATGCTGTAATCATTTAGTGTGAGTGACTGCACAGTGGAAACCCGGAAAATAAGGAGTGCAGAGTTTAATGCCTCAATTTGAAAGGCGTCATTTTTAGTGCTACTAAGTAGCACAAATGTGAATGCTATCTATTTTACATCAGGTGTCTGTGCTGTCATTACAAAGCCGCACAGGCCCCGGAAAAATGTAGTTATTCCCACACTACCTGATATTACATCACAAAGAAAGGGGTTAACTCCATTTTACCCCGTATTACATCTCCCTGTTAGTACTTAATATATTTCTATATATGTTTTATATTTATTCTATCCAGCATTATAAACACATGCAAATAAACAGCCTAAGCTCATTCTAACTTTCCTTCACAGAGGAATAGGCTCATTTAATAGGAAGTGTTAATTTGTGGGAAGGGGAAGATTTGTGCAAATTTGCTTTTAAAAAAAAAGCAGAATTTTCACATTCCAATCTGCTCATTCAGCATTTTGTCTGACTTCCTGTTTACAGGACATCTAATGGACTTGCCCTTTTTTGATTTCTATATTTTCCACTGTAATTCCCCTTTAACCAACCAGATAATACCTTTAACTAGGTATGTAAAATATCATCATTTTCCACTAAACTTCACATGATTGGTTAAAAGGGAAGGTTTTTACTGGTCTACTGCATTTAGAAAACATTTGATAACATATTATTGGTTTCTGCAGATTAAGAAGACTGTAAAAATGTTGCCACCTAATGTTGAATAAGGCCCAACATAGCTGATTAGAGGGTTGCTTGGGCCATAAAACAGAGGAGATGCCAGGCACCACTTTACTGGTCTAAAATGTATAAAACATTATAGTACAAACATTTAGATCTTTTAAAGACCAGTATTGCAATTTGACAAACCAGAAATTAATAGAGGAATTTCTTTGGTAAACTTTAACATTATAGATTTGTATAAATTGTTTATCATATTAAGCTAGCAGAAGTAGATATAAAGGTGCAGTTTTACAAATCAAGAGACAGAGCATCTTTACCATGGCTGCAAACCACTGCACAGTGACTGTGTTTTATGTCTATAAATACCGTCTGCATTGCAAAATATGGAGAACACTTAATGCAATTGCAAAAGGGTACTGCATTATAGTGATTGTTTAAATGCAAATTGAGGCTGCGGCCACACTATAACAGACATTAACGGGCATGAAAAGCACAATGCCGCACCATTTTGAGCTGTAATTTTGCTAATCTGTAATTCTCATTGCAGGCAAGCCAATGGATCACAGTGCGCACATTGTGATACCCTTGTATTTGATTCTCACGTGCAAATGAAGCATGTGAAAAACACGCTAGTGTGGCTTAGTCCTTACTGTATAATAGTAAAAGAGTGCTGTCTGACCTATAGTGGGCACAGGCTATGGATTCCATATTTGTTTTGAATAAGTCTAAAAGAGTTTTGGACCCCAAAATGTTTAACTTTAGGTTAAAATTTCTCTCCTGAGTCCCTGACCACTCTAAAGGCCTGCACCATATATATTTCAAATGGATAATATATATCCTGAGAGACAATACAAGTAGAGATGGACTCGAACTCGAACCCAAGTTCAAGCCAAACTATTCGAATTCGAACAAATTCGGAACTTCTCAAACTATCCCGGACCCGGATTTTTGATACTTTCGATAAATATCGAATGTTTGACCGTTCGAATGTGCGAGTAAAATGCCTATTATACCTATACGTGAGCATCGAATCCGCGAGTAAAGGGTCCATTAAAACCTATACGCGAACATCGAATCCGCAAGTAAAATGTCCATGGTACCTAGGCACGAGCATCGGATCCGCGAGTAAAGTGTCCATTAAAACCTATACGCGAGCATCGAATCTGCGAATAAAATGTCCATGGTACCTAGGTGCGAACGAGCTCGAAAATAGCATGACTGAGAGTAAAATTGATTTTTCGAATGTCCTGGATATTCGAACATGTTACCCAGACCATTTCCCAGGTCCCACAGCCATTTACATTAAGTTACCATTGATATTTTAATTGTATTTCATTAGAACTTTTCAAACTATTTGACTCCCATTGACTTTAATGGGTCTGTTTTCAAACTTTCAAACTTTCCATATAGTTCGAAAGTTCAAAAACGGACCTAACTTTCGAAAGTTCAGCCATCTCTAAATACAAGATCAAGTATTGATCATCATATCATTTTGAAAGAGCTTTTTTTGGAGAATTGGAAGGCCATGGTTTGTCCTGTTGGCTAAGTTGAGGACAATGTTGCAGGTACACACAGGAGAAACAGATTCCACTTCTAAATTTGCGTTACTGGCTTTTATACTTTAATGCGAAGAACTCTGCTCATTTTTATTATAGCACAATGGTATATTATGAATATATTTGATTAAACATGTGACACTGTTTAAACATTAGGCACAGCAGTTTAATGACTTTTTTCTTTTTTTTTTTTGGAGTTTCTTATTAATGAGTCAGAGTTTCCAAACATTTTTTTTTAGGGAAAGTTTAATGCTGCAATGTTATTGTAAAATACTGAAGCATGTCTTTATTTGTCGGTCCAAATGTATAGTGCAATGTCTGTTTAATTAATATGTAATAAATGCCATGGTTCTCTGAACAGGTATGATTAGTTTACAAAAAAGGCAGCCATAACACCAGCAACAACAAAACAATGCTCAGTCTCGCATATCATATGTATTTTGGAACCGTTTTTGTCACATTCGTTTTTCAAGATTCCAAGTTTACAGAATGTATTGCAAAGCTGTGAAATGGCCTACTGGTAAATAGAGAAAGAATTCATGCTTAATATACACTCTCTATTCTACAGTGACAGTGTTCATGTCTCTGTGCTTGGCAATGCAATGAATATTCTACCACAAAACCTGTTTTTAATTTTTTAACATTTTTCTAAAGATTCATTTATATTAAAGTAAAGGATTAAAAAGTATAACCGCTGCACTTTATACGGTTATATTCAATGTTCCAAAAATGTATAACGATTTAGAATGCACGATTTCTATTGTGTTTTCCTGAGATGAGCAAGTTTGCCAAGATTCAAACACAGCTTGATCCAACAATGGTTCCTATAAACTCTGCATCCATTCAAGTGATGAAAGTTGACAAAATATTGCAGGTCAATTTGTATATTATATGAATTACATTTATTGATTATTAAGATTTGGATAAAATGGCTGTTTCAACTTTAATTTGGTTCATTTTTTTTTATTTCAGCGAACTAAAGGTTTTGTTACTGTATTCATAGTCCAAACAAGTTGCCTTTCTAGCCATGTATTGGATATAATGCATCTGGCTTCTCTTATGTATAAAAGGTTCTACTTCCACCTCCAAATGACTATAGTCCAAATCTCAAGAAACAAGGAAATCCAAGGCTTGATTAAAGCTTCAATTGGAATCTTTTTAATTAACTTGTCCTTAACCACATCTGCTGGAAGACAGTTCCACAGTTTCACTGTTCTTACTGTAAAGAAACCTTTCCTAACCTGAAGATGAAACTTCTTTTGTTCTAATCTTAAAGGATGTCCACGAGTCCTTTTATTAAAAGGCCCATTAATATACTTGTATAAAGTCATAATATCCCTGCACTAACCTCACTTCTTAATTGGTTATTATTGGTATAAAATCCCCCCAAAATGAAAATCACCTTCCTGTTTTCTTTTCAGTGCCATTATAGAATAAAAAATCATCATATCAATATGCCTGTACTGATCTGATGCACTTACGACTAGAGCTGTTTGAAACTGCTGAGTCACGTTCTGTTTCCGAAATTTTCAAAAACTTGAAAATCCGATAAAAAGGGGCCCATAGAAGTCAATGGGAGATAAAAATCTGAAAGTTCAGATTGAATTTAAGAAATAGTAATAGTATCTTAGTATAAATGACACAGGGACTTGGAAAATTGTCTGGGAACATGTACAGTTAACGAAAACATAAAAAATCTATCTTTCTACACGGTCAGGCTATTTTCGAAGTTCCGCATTGGATTTTTCACTGCCTGCCACAAATCACCATCTATTATGCAGTTTAACATTCTACTAAAGCAAAGCTCTAAGCCAGCATTTCTCAACAAGGAGTCCCTGAGAGGTTGCATGGGGGTCCTCAAGAGATTGACAAAAACTGCAAGGATCCACCATTGTGATGAATATAGATATATTTTTTCTATATATTTATCTATGTTCTATATTTGTATAAATTATATGTTTGGTGAATTGATGTCTGAGAGATAAATAATAATAATAATAATAATAATGATTTTATATAAGGGTTCCCTGAGGTATTAACATTTTTTCAATGTTCCATAAGGATAAAAATGTTGAGAAATACTGATAGAGACCAATCCCCTGCAGGGAATTTGAATGCTTTTTATAAAAATAGAGATATATTTATAGATCTATCATTTATATTTGTAGGAATTGTGTATTTTGATGATTTGATGGCCAAGAAGAAAAGGAAAAATAATAACCAATATTTTATGTAGGGGTTTCCTGAGAAACGAAAATTGTTTCAAGGGTTCCCCACAGATAGAAAGGATGAGAAACTCATAACATTGTATCATATATATATATATATATATATATATATATATATATATATATATGCCGATTAGCAAGGTTATCACCTGAATAAAAGATACAATTGGGCTTTATTCATAAACACCGCCACAGTTGTACATTAACGACGAATGTTCTTTAATTAACGAATGTTCGGTCATAAAATACCATGCGGTAGTAAACTACCTCAATGGTATTCTATGGGGATAGTAAATCTACGATCGTATTATCGTAGATTTATGATTGATATCAGTAATTTACAGTCATTATTGTTAATTTACAATAACAATCATAAACGAATCTCTAAACTGATTAGAAATTAACGACCGGTTAAACTGAGCATTCTCCCTATATAAAGTATAGGGAGAATGTTTAGGACTGACACATTCTCAGTTGCAGACGACTACCTATACAGGTCAGGTCTGTGCTTGAGGGTATCATATATGTACCAGTTTGTGCCAACTGAGCATGAGGGATCTTATATGTAACAAAATGTTGGAGCTGGTTATGAGGGCATCTTATATGTACCAGTCTGTGTGAGTTGGGGTTGAGGGCATCTTATATGTACCTGTCTGTGTGAGCCGGGATTGAGGGAATATTATATGTACCCATCTGTGTGAGCTGAGCATGAGGGCATCTAATATATACCAATATATGTGAGCTGGGCAAGAGGGCATCTTATATATACCTATCTGTGTGAGTTGGGCATGAGAGAATCTTATATATACCAGTCTATGAGCTGGGCATGAGGCCATCTTATATGTACCAATCTGTGTGAGTGCAGAAGGTTAGGATCCTGCACACCTTAACCAAGTAGCAAGTAGCAGCAATCATATAAAGTGCGGGGTGCTCTGGCGCTGTAGCCAACAGTCAGTTCATAAGCAAGAAGAGTAGCTGGGTACACCAGTCTTAAGTGTAAAAGGTATTTATTGGTGACATTTCAGAACTGGTGTGGTTCCTTCCTCAGACAAACAAAATGTTTATGTTTGTCTGAGGAGGGAACCACACCCATCTGTTAGAACTGAGCATGAGGGCACCTTCTATGCACCAATCTGTATGAGCTGGACATGAGGGCACCTTATATATTACAATCTATGTGAGCTGGTCATTAGGGTATCTTATATAAAACTTTCTGTGTGAGCTGGACATGATGGCATCTTATACAGTATATACCAACCTATATGAGCTGGGCATGAGGGCATTTTATATGTACCAGTCTGTGTTAACTGAGCATGAGGGCATTTCATATGTACCAGTCTGTGTTAGTTGGGCATGAGGGCATCTTATATGTACTATTCAAACACCAGCACACGTTCCTCTGGGTTTCAAAACGGTGCAAGCTCTGTACCTTCACCTATTGTACACCATCCACAAGAAAGTTCCAAGTGAGCAGCACTCATTAAAACATATTTATTTTGAATTAGTTAAAAGCGTATTACATTTTCTGCCACTATCAATGGAACAGAACAAGATGTGCAATGTTTCGGACCTCCCAGGTCCTTTGTCCGTAACGTTGCACATCTAGTTCTGTGAAAATTTAGCCATTGATAGTGGCAGAAAATGTAATAAGCTTTTAACTAATTCGAAATAAATGATATGTTTTAATGAGTGCTGCTCACTTGGAACCATCTTATATGTACTAATCTGTATGAGCTGGCATTTTATATGTACCAACCTGTGAGAGCTGGGCACGAGGGCATTTTATATGTATCTATCTGTGTGAGCTGGGCATGAGCACATCTTATATACACCCATCTGGGAGAATTGGGAATGAGGGCATTTTATATGTACCATTCTGTTAGCTAAGCATGAGGGCATCTTATATTTGCCAATCTGTGTGAGCTGGGCACAAGAGCATTTTATATGCGCCAGTATGTGTTGAC